>WTSP01009509.1:0-68824 GCA_025331215.1 Actenoides lindsayi | reverse complement strand
GGCCGGGCCGCCGAGCTCCCGCCTCCGCCGCGCTCCCGCGGGGCGCCGCCATCACGTGTCCGGGGCGGTCGGTGTGTGTGTGGCCGGGGGACACGCACACGCACACTGCCGGGCCGCCATCTTGCTCGGGAGCGCAGGGGTGCGGGACGGGGGGGGGCCACAGTCGGGCAGACACAGCCCTCTTTGGTGGTAGGTGAGCGCCGTCTAGAAGGCAGGATTTCTAAGCCGGTGCTTAGAACAGTTCCGTAATTCTGATTAAGAGCGAATTTCAAAAGATAGCGTGAGCTTATAGCTATACATGTCATTTGTTAAAACAGCTAGTTTCTTAATGTGTGATTTGCCCGGAAAGCTCCTCTCTAGCCATCTTAAGTTGCGTTCTAATTCGGCAAAAAGCGTGCATCCATATAGTGGGTGCACATTTGCCTTTAATTTGAAGATTTAGGAGGATGGCTAGCTGAACATCAAGCCAGAAAAAGTTCTCAGCCATTGGCAAGCGAACGTGGAAGTGCCCCCTGGAAGAACAGCTCCCTGTGAGTATAAACCCCTCCACAGCAAGACTTTTTCAGGGGCCCCAAATGGACAAAACATATTTCTGTGATCTGTGTCTTGTCTCCTGTGAACTCTTGACGATGGAGGAGTGAGCCAAGTGATCCACCATGGCTTCAAAGACCTTAGACGACCACAGGGAAATGGGGGCTGCCACCAGCCCATCCCACCATTGGCCCTGGAGGCTGTTGACCAAACCTCCACTTACCCCTTGGAGTGTTTGGGCCATGCCTTATGATGTCCACTGTACTCCAATAAATTAGTGCAGAACATGTGAAACTTTTTTTCTTTTTCCCCCCAAAATACTGTAATTTGGTTTACTTTATGCAGGTTTTCCTAAGGCTAGCTAGCAAAGCCATAGCACTGAGAAAAGCTGTCTCTTCCTCCTCACGAAATTTGCACACCTCTGCTGGGGTACAATACCTATTAGAAAAAATTCTCAGAATGTTTTTATTATTATGTTATTTTTCACTGGCTTTCTCCTTGGAAACAATGAATCGTAGTAAAAGAAATTAAGATTAAAAAAAGAGAATTGCCTGAGGTAGACATCTGGTCTAGAACATTTCATCCCAACTTGTTAAAATTTTGCACAGTCTCCCCAAAAACCTGAACAGTCAGGCAGCTTTAACAATGCATAGGTACCTGACCCACCCATTGTTATGCAGAGAATTCCCATGTGTGGGGCTGTGTGCACCATACAAAGGGCTTGGAAGTGTAAACTCATCAGGTTCTGTGAAAGAAACCGTCTTACTTACTGCATCGTATCTGCAAATTGGCCATCCTTGCTGTGTCTTCGTGTGGGGAAAAAAAAGATTAATCTGTGGCCCAGAAAATTTTATTTCTAGTCTTTAACACAGAGAGAGTATTTATACAAATTGATAGATGGGCATACCCAACTGCACCAGCAGGTCAAATATGGCAGTTACTTCTAAGAAGGTGCAAGAAACTAGTGGACAATTGCAGTGCTCCAGGCCACATTTGACTGTGCAAAAGGAGCTCTGTGTTCTTGTTAGATAAACGCTACATGGCTTTGGTCATGCATTTCCCATGAAAAAAACAGATGAGACACAAACGCTGCCACTAAAGGCACATTCTGGGCGTTCCCAGACAGGGTAAGGAACAGAGAACTGCATCACAACAGGGATACAGTTTTAATACTTGGTTTTGGTTAGATACTAATGACATTAGGAAACTACCAGTTAATAACATATAACCCCAGCTAGGACCATAAGAATTTAGATAAGGAATAATTTAGGAGAGATAAAAGTATGCATGTAAAAAGCTTTCAATTTCAATTTTCAGAAAGAGGAAATTGTCCTCCAATTTCAGAAGGACAAATGAAGGGCAACAGAAACTATTCATTTGAGTAATTCCCTCCTTCAGTGATCAGAGACAACAAAAAGTCTGTACTCAAAGGTCAAGGAGTAAAGTGAAGATCACCAAAACTCCACTGACACAAGCTTTGCAAGTAAAATAAAGAGGAGCATCAGCAGATTTTTCATGCAATTACAAAAGTAAAGAAAAAATGAGTCCATTATTAATGTACAACAGTAAAGATATAAAGTAAGTATGGCTCTGAAACTTTGTTTTCAATTAAGATGACAGGATTTGATCTTCAGATAACGAAAGGGGATCATGGTATGAACATGTCTAGATCTAAGGCAGAAAGAAAACTACCATGATTCAGTTCATTCAGTTTCAGTGGACCACACTTGTTTCCCACATTTCTAAGATTTCCTGCATTCCTAAAATGAAATCACATCCATGTAGTATATAGGTGCGTGGAAGCAAATGACAGGCTACAGTAGCATTTTTCTTTGCCCGGGGATTACACACCTAATAGATAAGCTTGTATGTATGAATTTACTTGGGGGGGGGGGGAGGTTTCACCAAGATCCCAAAACTTTGAAGGCTACATCATCTTGTAGCAATCCTTCGGTTCAGGAGTTTCCACAGGAAGTGACTGAAGCGCAGCGCATTTTCTTCTCTGATTACCACTGCTCCCTGACAACCCCCAGCTGCACCTCTTAGCAAGTCCCACTAAGGAGCCCTCAGGAGCACAGGGATGTTGATAGGGTCTGGCCTGGCTTTGTGCTTGCACTTCAAGTAGCCAGACTAAGGCTGCTCATGCTTCACCTCCTAGTTGTTAAAGCAATCATGGTAGAAACGTTTTTCAGTTTCCACATGGACTTGCATCCTGCACCAGCTCTTCAGGAAATCCATTCTGAAATTTGTGGTTCTTTTTCTCCTTTGCAAGTATTTCTCATGGTCTACAAAAAAAATCCACACGGAAACTACTCATAATTGGTGTGCATCTTTCATAGTTTAGTGGTGGACTTGGCAGTGCTGGGTTAGCGGTTGGACTCCATGAACTTAAAGGTCTTTTCCAACCTAAACGATTCTATAATGCTGCAATCCTTACGGGTCCCTTCCAACTCGAGATGTTCTGATTCCATGAGGCACAGCTACTCCGGGTCTGCACTGCTGTCAGGACAGGGCGTTTGGGCCCAGGCAGGTGGGCCCACGAGTGACCACAGGGGCTGAACAAGGCACGACGCAGCAGTGGGCAACATGCCGCGTACCCTCACGGGGTGGCAGAGGCCCAGAAAGGCCGCCGAAAGTCGTCGGGTACACGTCCCTGCATAGCCGGGGGCTAAGGCGGCACCGAGGCCGCCGCCAGCCCGCCACGCCTCCGCACACAGGGTTGCGGAAAAGGTCGGGGCCGGTCCCGCAGCCACCAGGCCCCAAGCGGCCTCCAGGCTCCTCCTCCCGCCGTCGCGGAGGCGGTGCCGGGGCGCGGCGGAGCGCGGCCGCCGCTGGGCCGCCGCCACTTCCACGCTGGCAGCGCCGCGAGGCTGCCCGCGATGGCTGCAGCCCACCCCCGCCCGGGGAGCTGACATGGCCCGAGCGAGCGGCGCGCAGCAGCTGCCGGTGGAAGTAGCCGCGGAGCCGGCGGAGAGCTACCAGCTGCGCCAGGAGAACGAGCTCCAGGTGCTGGAGTCCATTTACGGGAGGGACTTCCAGGATCTACGGCAGAGCCAGGCCTGGAAGGTAGCGAGCGGACCTCCGGCGGTCGGTTGCCTGCGCGCAGCCAGGCGGGTGCTGGGGCGCTCTGCCCGCGGGGCCGCCCCTCGCCTGGCTCCTCCGGGCGGGGCGGAGGCCTGGTCGCTGCTCCCTCTCAGCGCCGCCTGCGTCCGTTAACGGCTAGAGAGACAGAGCCGCTCGTTCTTTACCTCACGGCCGGGCGGGGAGCAGGGGGAGGGAGAGCGGGGCCTCGGCATCTGCTGCTGCTGTCGCTCCCGTTGGCTGCGAGGGGGCGGCGAGGACGCTGTTGGTGCGTTCTCGCTGGGATCGGGTTCTTGTGTTTCTTGCCTGGCGCATCCTGACCATTGCGCTGTGTCCCGTGCCCCCCGCCCCCGGGTAACTGCCTTGGCAATTAATCCTCTAGATCGATGCGTTCGCGCCCTAATTCGTGCTGTGCGTACAGCTTCCGTTTTAATTAACGGTCGGGTTGTTGGTTTTTTTAAATCGCCTTCTAATTCATCCCATAACCGACTAATTACATACCTACTTAATTAATTCATCTCCTCGGTATGTTTGTTGCCGATCTTTCCATAGGTATTAAACGTTGTGGTTTAGTCAAATTTTAACTGTTTCCATGATAATATAATACTTTAACTTTTATTTTTGTGTATATATTTATGTATATGTGTGTATATATATATTTAAAATTTTTAATTGCAACTAATTAATGCTCAGGTCTAGTAGTCGCTACTGTTTCCCCTTTCTCTTTTGTGTCCACATGTCCAATTGATATTTTTTTTCCAGCTGCCTCAGTGGCACTGTTTTTTCCTGTACCTGGAGTTACTACTGGTCACTCTTCACTCTTTTCACCCCAAGTTCACTGCTACTGTCGCTTCTTTTTACATTCTTTTGTCTTTAGTTTCTACAAAATATATCATAACGCCTGCTGTCTCTTTTTCTGCCATAAATCTAAACTTAAAATTCTTGTATCAACCTGTAACTTTTTGTTTGTTTATTTGTTTCTGGGTTTGTTTGTTTTTTCCCACGGAGTTTGACAAAAATAGCAAGTTGCTGGGTTTTTACAAGTGTTGCAGACCTCACTCCCTATTAAATTCATAGTTGACATCCTCTTGACTTAACCTGTTCTGTCCCCTGCTGAAAATGCAAAGGGAAAATAGATGGGGTAGTCACCATCTTTTAACCTCTTTCTATATTTCTTACTCCATGTGGTATTATCACCCATTTGTCATGTTGCTAAAATCTGGGTTGGTCTTGTTTTGTTTTTAAATAATTTTCTAGTTGTAAGAAGAAAGTTTAAAATGTTTATACGGGTGTGTTTTATTCTGAGTAGGCAGTTTGAACAGGATGGGGGCAAAGGGCAGTACTTGTTAAAATTCTGCTTTATGCCAAACCCAAAAATATAAATACAGAAAAATTACTATCCTAATTACTATTGTTTGGCTGCATACAATATATATGATGTTATAGTTGATTGCCATGTCAGAAAATAAAATATTGACTGGTTTTTGTAAGTGATCTAAAGCCAAACACAAAAGAAACAAGATAGTCCATAAATAACCTGTGTTACATTTTTGTTTGGTTGAGGTTTTTTTCCTACTACTAACCTACAGCAAGCAGAATACAAGAGTTTTATTGTAAAACCTCCTTTTTGCTCAGTCTGTGTCATCTTTTAATAATGGTAACTAAACTTGTTTGAAGAAGTTCTAAAAATATACTGGATAAACCATAATCGTCAGTGAACCACTTCACTCATTAAGCAATGTCAATACTTAATATGATGGTCTAGTAGGTTGTGAAAGTTGAGTGCTTTCGTGAAAACAAAACCAAAATAACCTTTTAAATCAAAAGTTTTGTTTTCCATTTTAGGTACGACAGCCTCCTGAAATTAATTTAGCTCTCCGCCCTCAGGGATTGACCGGTGATAATGAAGTATATGCCAAAGTTGATCTGTGGGTCAAGTGTCCACATACGTACCCTGATACGTGAGTGGACACTACAATATAACCTTTTTTTCTCTGAACATCTTTCTCTGTATTCCATACTAAAGCGTAAAGTTGAAAAAACATGTAGTTTTATTCATCACTCTTATTCTTACTTACAGCATGTCAGTATTTGTTCAGCCTGTGGTATTTTACAATAGGCAGGTATAAAATTTGACACCTGAGTGGGATATGGGTTTTTCTGCCGTGGAGAATACTAGAGATGCATTTGTCAGTGTGAGACTGAGGCCCCAGTTCATGGCTTGGGATGACATAAACACAGATGTACCTGCTGGCATCTTAGTGCCCTTTTTAAACTTTCTCAGCTCATGACCTGCTGAGAGAGGGACTGAATCTGCACTTTTAAAGCAATTTGCTCTCTTAGTTGTATCTGCTGTTTCTGTTATCTGCTGGATTAGCCTTTCGGAAGAGTTCTCCATAGAGAATGTAGAAAGAATTGCAGGTGATCTGCCCCCCCCAGCATTTTGGGTTGGCAAGTAATTTCTTGGCTAAGCATTGCACTGTACCCCTTTTCATTCAGTCCTTATGCCACTGGTTGTGTCCAAAGCATAGAACTCCCTTTAGCCCATCCATTTGTGTGTGGCATGACTGGTGTATCAGCGAAGTGCTGTTCCTTACCAAGTGATAGTTCAGTTATACCCTGTAACACGGGACGTAAGAGTCACTCTAATTTCATTTTTATTTTAAGATAGCATAGCTACAGACGTTGTACTTAATTTAAGTTTAGCTGTTACATATTTATTGTATATGTTTAGGTTTTTGTAACCCTCATAGTGGTGAAAAATAAATTTTAAGTACCTAAATGTTATGCTGGGGGTATTTTTAAAGGACTGTTACGTAAATTACTGGTTAAGAACTAAGTTATAAGAGTCTGCAGGGTTTCTTTGGTAGTTCAGTTAAGTATATCTGACAGGTGATCTGCAGCTAGAAAATTTTATGGTAAGGGGGCATAAAACAATATTTCTGGCTTTATTCTATATTGTATGTGTAATATTTATCTACAGCTTATTTGAGCATTGACTAATGCCTAAGTGACTATGAACTTCATTCCTTTTCCCTCACCTGTGTTTTATCAACATTCTGTAGCTTTTTACTCTCAAGTTTTCTAATGAGGACTTTTAAAAATTGCTTTGTCTCTGTCCCCCAGTGTCCCTGAAATACAGCTGAAAAATTCAAAAGGCTTGTCAAATGAGAAAATAAATGAATTAAAATCCAGACTGTCTGAACTAGCAAAACAGCGCTGTGGAGAGGTAAGAGCTTTTCACTTCCTTGAAGTGAATATACTTGAATATACTCTGGATGTAAACAGGGCTAAAAGCACGTGTGATGTAATATAATGGAATACATCCACATTAAAAGTGGAAGTTCCTTTGTTCTTAAGGAAGGAGAGACTTCCTTTCTTAAGAATATTTCTAATTAATGAAAGTTCAGAATATGCATGTTCTTAAAATACAGTGCCTGTGTACATAGTGCAAGCTTTATTGCTTTTTAAAGGTTCATGTTATTCTCAGAGTTACTTCACAATATGAAAAGCAATGCTAACTCTAAAATTGAGCACTTTTGGCACTTTTTGTATTAATTTGAATATTTTAAGTGGCTGTGGCTGTTCAATCAAACAGCAGTTGTGTGGGGAGTTTTTCAGTGTCATCTTGTTCATCTGAGGCTGAACTAAAGGGCAAGAGACCTCAGTTATAACACCAGCCTGACAGTTGACTACTTTGGCTGTAGCACAGTCACTCCATGCCATTGTGCCTTCTTTTGTGCTTTGTTTAGGAGTAGTGATATTTGACTTACCCCTGAATAGGATAAAAGGAGAAAAATGGAGAAGCATGTGAAGCTTAGAACTTGCATCTATTTTAAGGGATTTGATAAATCCCCAGATGTGTTTGGTATTAACAGTACCTTTCCATTGTTGCTGAGGACTGAAATGATTCAAAGAATCATTGAACTCTTTGTGAAACAAAGCAAGCGTTGAATTCTAGGTGAAAGCAGGGTTTACGGTATGTTTCTCATCACTATTTGGAAACATTACAGGTGAACCACATTGATTTGCTCAATTTGACTTTTTGAAAGTAAGAAATACACAGCTGTGGAAGTTATATTCTGAAATGGGATAATCTGCTTTCAATTTCCTAAGCATGTTAATTTTACAGGTTTGGCAGGGGTTCCCTGTTGTTCCACCTTGCCACATCGAGCCTTTTTTCCACTTGCATACTGTACCTCTATTTTGATTGACAGTTTTTTCTGCAGGTACTTGCAAAAGAACTGTTCTAGACAGATACTGATTTGCTCATTCTGTCCAATAACCAAGAATGTTCTTTTTTTTTTTTTTTAATTATGTTTGGAAATTGGGTTTCTAACAGTGTATTCTGGTTTGTTTGTTTTTTTCCTTTTGTAGTGACTGTGCTATGGACAATGAATAGGAAATACAAGGTTCAAATTCTCTTAAGTAACCACTAAACCGTGTGGTATAGACTCTGTCACACCAGGAGAGCTATTGGCTTGCAAAGCTTTAAATCCTAGTTTGATTTCTGGTTGAAAGGACCTACAAATGTGTCATAGGTTTCCCTAATGTTAATTCTCCAAAGTAAGAATCGTGCTTGCTGCAGGAATGTGTAACTCACAACTGTATCTACATGTATGGTACGCATTTTTGATGGATGACATACTCAATGCAGTCCCCAATTATTTTCTCTGCAAGGAAAGGGAGAAAACTCTTCTCTCTGCCTTGATAGATATTTATATTTTTATTGAAGTGTATTCTGCAGTATGGAAAATATGAAAATACCTCAGTTACCTGTCAAACTGAACAACAGATTGTGGGGGTTTCTTTAGTTAATGAGTTTCTTCCTTTTTTTCTATACATGTGTGTGCATACGTGATGGCCTTGCCTTCTGAATGGTAACTTGGGAAAGATATTTTAGTTTGCACATGTCAGACATATGCCTATCATGCTATTCTTCCTATTCTAAATTGCCTTCTGGCTTCATTCTTACTTTAAGCACAGGATTTGGTGTTTGAGAATCTTCTGAATGTCATCCTGTTAGAAGCAGATAGTACAACTTTGGCTGTTCTCCCACCTATATATGCAGATCCTTCTCAGTGATGCTGCTGACTGCTGGGGTGCATCTTTCTGATGTACTGTTCTTTAATTCTGGAGATAGATTCACCTATTAACACTATGGGTTGCTTGAATTATTAAAGGGATGCTGCTAGACTGACGAAAGCTCAAGCCCTGACAAGTCAACAGATCATCCATACATACCCTGTTGAAGCAAGCAGTAGTGGAAAATTGATTCCAACCTTGCAAATCATGTAGCAGAATTTAGCTGAGTTTTCAGTGCAGTTATTATTTTAGTAGTTGTGTTTATGAATATGGAACACCTTAAGTGGCTTTACATTTCTGCCTGGGGGGCCCTAGTTTGCAGAGTAAGGGTTGAATTTTGTGTTAGCAGTGAAATAAGCAACTATTTCATAGCAGTTGATACAGTAACAGACAAGTGCAAGGGATTTATTATGTTGTAGTTCATATGTCATAAACACATCTTTGTGAATAGAAAAATGTGACTAAAAGAAGATGAGAAAAGGATTTAATTTTTTTATTATTATTTAAATTTATTTATTTCCTTTAGAAAAAGGTGATGGTTGAAGCTGGCTGACTTTCAGTAATTTTTGCTATCTTTGCCGCTATGTTCAGGGATTTTTCATGTTTCATATGAAACATTCATACTGAAATACGGTAAACTCTCCCCAGTAAATACAGCAGCAGTGTGACTGCTGATTTTTATTGCTTTTTTTTTGTGTTGGGTATCATTTTACTATGTGTTCTACTTGTTTGCCTCTTTCAGGTGATGATATTTGAACTTGCTGACCATGTACAGTCATTTCTCAGTGAGTATAATAAACCACCTTCCAAGTCTTTTCATGAAGAAATGCTAAAAAATCATCAAAAAGAACAAGAAAGACTGGCTCAGGAGGAATTGCGCAGGGCACAAGAAGTTAAGAGAAGAGAGGAGCAGGAGGTAAGAGAAACTGAACTGTAAATATTCCCATATTCTTAAAATAACATAATCATGATTTTGTAAATCATCCTGCGTAGTGGTGGGTTCTAGTGTCTTGGTTTGTGATCCTATGAAAATCCCTTACAGAGAGGACCCTATAGAAAAGCACAAGCAAATCTATATAGTGCTTTCCATCTGAAACATGGAAGTATTAACCAGACAGGTAACCATACCTTCCTTCACCCATAGCGTGATTGGAATGTTCACTCTGACAGACTTCTCTAGAGCACAGTAAATGTGATCTAAAGACACCTTGGACCTGCATACATTCCCCACTAGAAATGAGGTGGTTTGGCTAAGTCTCACAGACTAGTCATGCAGAGTCTCCACACTGTGGGAGTAGGGATAAAATAGCTTTTTTTTTTTTTTAAAGGAATGTTTTATCTTATTCCTCTGTCTTTTCTATGTATGAAACTTTATTGTTGGGTCTGTCAGTGGAAGTAATTTTTCTTTTGTCCACAACTATGTTCTTCTGTATCATACAATTTCTGCTGTTACCTTTCGCAGTCGATCTCATTGGACTTCTTTTTTTTTTTTTTTTTTTTTTTATTCTTGTGAGATCCACAAGTTATCTTTAACACTAGAAAAAATCAGCATCATAGAGTTTTGTTTTTGTTGTGTTTGGTTTTTTTAACCAGGGTAAGACTAGCAGTTGCATTTCATATACTGTTGCATCTCTTAACAATGCAAATTCATTTCAGCAACGTGAAATCCTTCATGAGATTCAGAGAAGGGAGGAAGAGAAAAGAGAAGAAAGAAAAAAGAAAGAGATTGCCAAACAGGTATTCTTTCTAAGCAGGCATGCAAAAACCATTGTAGTAACTTCTTTCCAGTACTATAGCATATGCTCATAAAAATTGAAGAGATACAAATGTTTGAGTTGTCTTTTCTCATCCAGAGCTTCAAATAGATCTAGGTTAAAATAGATTCTTGATTACATGGGGTTTATTTCTGGAATAAAATCAACTGTAAGGGAAGATAGTTTAATGTATTTCCATCTTAACTATACTGAGATGGTTGTTTTCAGACAAACAGAAAAATAGCTAGTGTGTTCATGTTTTCAGTTTCATTGTAAAGAATCTTTACATTCCATGCCTGTGGATAGTGCTGAAACGTACTTTCTGAATCACATCACTTCTTCCTCAGTCTCATACATACATTTATTATGAAAACCTATTTCTTCTGTGATCCAGAAGACTTTATAGAATAATAAAGTATTTGCATATTCTTAGGATGGGACAGTTTCTGTACTTCACTTGAGTGTTTTTCTGGATTTATAGGAACGTTTGGAAATAGCTGCTTTGACAAGTCAAGAAAATTCTCACAGGAGAGATCATGCAAGACACAGAGTTGCTTCCAGTTTAAATGGGAACTGTTTGGAACATGGAGTGAATAATAAACACCGACCAAATTCAGCTGGACGTTCAAAGTATGCCAGTTTGCATGTGGGTTTTTGGTTCTTGTTTGTTGTGTTTTGTTTTTATTTCCCAAACATTAGATTTCAAAGTAAAACTTGAAAGCAAGAGAGTAATGAGCCATGTTGATCAGCTGTTTGTTTTGGTCTCCACAGCTCTCCCCCATTCCTCCTTCTCTTCTTTTGACTTAGTTTGACTAATTCATGTACTATGGATAACTTGGGAACTTTTCAATTAAGAGAGTCATCTTGGCCCTTAGTTTAACTTAGAAAGTATTTGGTAATTCTTTGAAGGTATATTTAGGGCTTCCTTAGTTACTTAAAAGTATACAATACATTGTCAATTGCAAAAAAAAAAAAAAAAAATTAAATCAGCTAATGAAGGTTTTGGAATAGCACAATAAATTAAAGCTGCTAATAAAACATTTACTGTAAAGTTACAGCAGTATAAACTTCCCTGTTGGAGAATCAGATATGGCTGATTGCATTTGCAGAGCAATGTATTGCCGGGAAGATTAGAGTTCTTGGAGGGTTCTTTTGTTTGTATGCAACTAATCTAGATTAGGATTGGTGATGATGTAAGTAGGTTGGGAGTTTTGTTTTTCTTTTTTTCCCTTG
The DNA here is from genome assembly GCA_025331215.1 of Actenoides lindsayi. Lineage (NCBI taxonomy): Eukaryota > Metazoa > Chordata > Aves > Coraciiformes > Alcedinidae > Actenoides > Actenoides lindsayi. Next base: position 57,140 of record WTSP01009509.1, on the reverse strand, counting down.
CCTGTGTTCATATCAGCTATGACTGTCAAGAACAGTGGAGATACCCTGGTATGTGTTTTCCTAGTTTGGATTCAGATTGTGTTAATGACTTGTTATTTGGGCTGTTGTTTTAATGGAAATAGTGTATTCCTGATTCTTTTCTTTTCTATAGACTTCAAAATGGTTTTCACATCATTTATCAGCAACGCTAGATACCTGAAGCAGAAGTTCTTCGATCTATCCTACTTTGACTCTTGCTGCCATCTCTTCTCTTTGCCTATTCCAAATCATTTTTGGCAGTTATTTTTATATTGTTTGATAGTACATAAATCTCTCTCTCTTCCTATCTTCTTGTTAATCTTAATATAGCAAGAGAGTTGCTGTCTGTGCTTGCTGAACAGGGCAAGTGTCTGAAAGGTTTGCTACATGCTTTAATGCAGAACAGATACAATGGACTTAACTTTCCACCCTAACTCTTACAGTATGTGTTATTATTTAAAACCAAAAAACAACAAATAACAAAAACAACACCACAAGAAGGGGGAGGGGAGGGGAAGGAAAAAACTAACACACTAAGGCAGAGTTACTTATTTTAACAATGGTGAAAATAATCAAAACGTATTTTGAAACATTGAAACTTCTTATGATGCCACGTTTGTGGAGTTAAGCAAAAGCTAGACATATTTAGTTTTCTAAGGTCTCTTTCCACAAGAAGTGTGGTGCCATATTTTTATCTGTTTGTGAAGCCTGAAATTTTGGCTACTGGGATACAAATTTTCAGAAGATTATTGAAATCTGAAATAATTTGTTTTATTAAATGTATTTGGATTCAAAAAGCCAAGTGTTTTCTTTGTATATTTCTTTTTTATACAGCACTTTTAAGAAGTTCCCTGAGATATCTTTCTACATAGTTCAATTTTTTTTTTTTAATAAATTCAACATTTTGAAAGAGCTTTTACGTGACCTTTCATATATCCTGTGATCTGTACATGTGATTGCATTTATCTGGAGGATAGTCTTGCAGCGGTGATATTTCTATGAATTTTGAAATAATTATACCAAAAAGTAACTTGGGTTAGTGGTCTTGAGTTCTTTCTGATTTCACATGCGGCTCCATACGTGCATGTGAGAAGAAACACCCTAATCATACTTGCTTTGAAAGTTTCTGAGAACTTCCCTTTCCTTGGAGGAGTTTAGAGGGGTAAAGGAAGCAAATGGGAAACCCATTTTAAGTTAGGAAAAATAATTAAACTAAAAATGGAATTAACTTCCAGATGGCATATATTTGCTTTTTGTAATGTTTTGGAAGAGAATGCAAGTAAGTCAAGCTTACAGAGTTTTCAGAGCTGTAGTATGTTTACTTTAATTTCCATTCTCCCCCTGCACCCCCCTCCTCACCCCCAACTAGAAGTGTCATCTTAAGATGAAGAAGTTTTAAGGTTTGGCTGCAACTCCTGGCTTTGAATATAGAGACCCAGGGCAGCATGATGTTGCTGCTAAAATGCTGCAGAAGTCTCTGAACTGATTTGATATCTTCAGGGACTAGGGACTGCAACAATACTGTCTTTTTGAATTGGAGAAAAATGTTCTGTTCACGTTGCAGGCGAGAACGGCAGCTTTCTGTTGGTAATAACAAAGAGTGCCATGGAAATTATGAAGTTTTGAACTTCAGCACAAGTGGTGCTGGACAATTTATTGTCCATAAGGGAAAATGTCTAGGTAAGCAAAATTACAATTGCAGCTTGAAATGCTGGGGTTTGGGCTGGTTTTGTTGTGAGGATTTTTGGAGGGGAGAACTTGAACAACGGTAACAGGTACAAGCAGTGTGGGTGGAAAGAATATTATTGTGGACAGTGATATGTCACAGTCAAGAGGGGGAGAAGGTAGAAAACAAGTGACTTTGTAGTAAATATTTTATATTTTCTTAGGACTATTTTAAGCAAAAATTTGCTTCTCCTGATATAATTACGTAAGTGAATAGCCATACCAAAAAACCCCAAATAAAAACAACAACCAAAAACCAACAAAACCACAACACCCCAACCAAACAAAAAAACCCCAACAACAAAAAAACCAAACAAAAATACCACACAAACCACAAACAACCCACCTTAACATTCTTTATTTTCTACATAACTAAAATACTGAAAACTATTTGCTTTTAAATTTCAATATCTAGCTTGATACCACACAGTTTTCAAGCAAGAAGTCATTTAGATTTCAGTAACATGAAACCAGTGATAAACACAGGGTTAGAAACACCCACTCTCTTTCCATTGCCACTCATAGCAGTGGCATAAAAGCAGCGGGTTTAGCAAAAACATATACACAGGCAACCATAGGAGAAATTTAGAGCTGAAAGACCTCTATGAGGTGTCCATATGAATAGATCATCAAATATTTTCATAGTTTTTCAACACAGCACTTCCTCAGTGGCAAGATGAACAGCCTGAAAGTCCCTGGAGCAAAGAGAATTTTATTATTTTGCAGCTTGAGAATGAACAAATTTGCTGCTGTGTGTAGTGATTGGCATTTGCTCAGCAGGAAGAGTGTTCACTTATTAAAACCTGAAATTCTTTAAAACATGCAACAATTTTTGCTAATGTGCTATTGCTTTCATTTGACTACCACTACCTAGCATTCAGTCTCATCAAACCCGATACCTTGCATACCTGCCATATAGGTATAGATCTTGTTTAGTTGTAGGTAGATTTGTGAAATTCTAGAGAGCAGGCTTACTGGTGTTTATTTAGCATTTGCAGGAGCTCGTGTCAAGTCCTTGGAAACAAAAGCAGCCCTCTTCCTCTTCTCTCTATATATAGGCAAGGATGAACAGCTTGGTAAATCCATCTACAATGCCTTGGAAATTCGTAGTGGAGACTTTGTTCTAGTGTATGAGTGGGTTCTGCACTGGCAAAAGAAGATGGGAAAGTTTCTTACAACGCATGAAATAGAAAAGATTGAGAAGTGTAAGAAACAGGTAATAACCATGTTTTACACTTGTCTTAATAAAGGTTAGGTGGGATTCAGTGCTTTTCATGAGGCTCTTCATTTATGTTCAACTTGAGAGGATGGTGATGAGCTTGAAAACAGTAGTGTTCAGAGTATCTGCGCCACAGAAGAAGACGAGTGTATTGGGGCATTCATAATATAAACGCAAGAAAGTGTGTTTGCAAAAATGCATAAATAATAAAACATTCGAATTCTGAAGAACGAGGGAATCAAGCTTACCTGGTAGAAACCAAACGTATTCTTGGCTCTTGTGTACAATATTTCCTCTTCACAGAAAATATGAGAATGCAATTTATTTTATATATATTTTGTACATTATACATTTTATTGGTGTATTCATGAGTTACGACACAATGCATGTTATGTTGTGTTTTTCTTAACAGCTTCAGGGTGCAGAAACAGAGTTCAGCTCACTGACGAAGCTAAGTCACCCAAACATAGTGCATTATAAATGTATGAACCTTAAAGAGTGGGACGATTCAATCGTGGTGGACATTTTAGTTGAGCATATAAGTGGCTGCAGCCTTTCTACATACCTGCACAAAGAGACTCCAGTTCCAGTTGAGCAGTTGCGTCATTATGTGACCCAGATCTTGTCAGCTCTTGACTACTTGCACAGTAATTCAGTAGTGCACAAAGTTCTTTGTGCTTCCAGTATCTTGGTAGATGCTGAAGGAAACATCAAGGTGACAGACTACAGCATTTCCAAGCGCTTAGCTGATATCTGCAAAGCAGATGTTTTTGAGCAAACCAAAGTCCGTTTTAGTGAGGATGGTCTTCCCAGCAAACCTGGAAAAAAAGGAGATGTGTGGAGTCTGGGCTTGCTTCTGCTTTCGCTCAGCCAGGGCCAAGTAATCAAGGAATATCCAGTTGCTGTTCCTACCAATTTACCTGCTGAATTTCAAGACTTCCTGGAAAAGTATGTTTGTTGCATTCCTGTATATTTTGTCTTTTGATCTTTTATTTTAAAGACTTGAACAGTTTTTCTGAAGGAACACCTAAATCCCCCTGTGTCACTAGTTACAGTTCTTAGAGAAGAGGCAATTCGCTTCCTCGCAGCGCAGGCTGCTAATCTGGCATTTGGGACAACAGATCTGGTGCTTTCTTCTCTGCCCTGCCACCAACTTTGTGTGTCATGGTGAATAAGTCATTTAATCTATCTTAGCTTCTGATTCCCATCTGAATTGTAAAGGTGATAATTTCTTAAATATGAGGAGACCTTTTTGAATATTTAGGTCTGATATGGAATAGATCTCTGAACAGTTCTCTTCCTGGTTTATGAACAGATGTGTTTGCTTGGAAGATAAGGAGAGATGGACACCTCAGCAGTTGTTACAACATAGTTTTATAAACATTCCACAAATGAAAATACCTGTAGCTGAAGAAAATCTAGATGGTATGAAACTTTGTTCTTTCCAGATTCTGCTAAATAAGTGGACTACCTGCCTGTGGTAACAGAAAGATTGAACTGTGCTAGAGCTTCACAAGACTGTGGAAGTATTTTACGTTAACTTATAATCTAGCATTAGTCTTTAACTTATATCCCCATGACTAGCTGGGGTGGACTGATTGCCTCTGTCTCATCAGTAGAAGACGATGATGCTTTAATTAAACTTTTAAATTCATCCACCTTCTTCATGGTATATGACATTTGGTCTCTGGAAGATGCTGTTCCAATAAGACTTGTTCCATCATTGTGTTTTGTTAGAATCAGTTCTTTTGTTCAGCATAATTAATATTAGTACTTAAAACCTGTATAAAGGTTTATGCTTGTACCAGAGCTTGACTCTACCCAGCAGAGTACTTCTGTGTTTTAAGTTTTAGTTGTACTTGAAGTTATTTCGGTTTTATCTTCTTCCTGATGCTTATTTGACAGTCCTTTTGTGCCTTATCCCCACACCACCAACACTGGTAACTTTTGATATCCTCGTTACAGATTTGGCAGGTATAGATGGCATCGAGACGGTTGTACCCAGCAGTCACATATCCAGCACTTCGTTCTTCACAGAAACACAGAGACAATTTTCACGCTACTACAATGAATTTGAAGAGCTAAAATTACTTGGCAAAGGGGCTTTTGGAGCAGTCATCAAGGTACAGCATAAAAAAATGCTTCTATCTATGGAATCCTGTTTGGGAATGTGTTTGTTTGCTCTGAAGCAAAATGGTATATTGAGTGTTTGCATGGTTTCATTTATTGTCTTCCAGTGTAATGTGCCAGTGTTGTGGATTTTATCTGGAATTGAATAGGCTGGTAAGTTTAGCAAGGTGTTGCTGGGAGTCTGAGGAGAAGCCTGTCAGTATGGGGAAGCTTTGCATTTCAATTGCAGGAATTTCCTAGGTGGAAGGAAAACCTCTTCTATGAACTTACTCTGCTTGTAGCTCTACTTGGTGAGGCATTTGTAAGCATTTGACTTTAGATTGATTTGAATTTTGCAGGTGAGAAACAAGCTTGATGGTTGTTATTATGCTGTGAAACGTATCCGTGTAAACCCTGCCAGCAAGCAGTTTCGGAGGATTAAGGGGGAAGTAACATTACTTTCCCGTTTGAACCATGAGAATATTGTGAGGTATTACAATGCTTGGATAGAAAAACATGAAAGTCCTGTTGGCACGCTGTCATCATCTGAAACAACTGAAGAGAAAAAAATGCCCATCAAAGCTGGTCTCTTCATCCCTACTACTGAGGAGACAAATGATGTGGAAGCTAATGCTCCTCCTCCAGTTTTGACAAGTTCAGTTGAGTGGAGTACTTCGTGTGAAAGATCCTCCAGCAACAAATTCAGTGGAACTGATCAGGAGTCCAGTGATGATGATGACGATGGTGATGGGGTGTTCTCACATTCATTTTTGTAAGTAGGCTTCAGTATTGGCACTGCAGGGAACATGAGCAGAATTGGATTTTCCAAGTTTGTGTTTTTCATCGTTCTCACTTCTGTTGTCAGAGGTAGTTCACTGCATTTTCATTCTGTCCCCTGGTTAAAAAAACCAGTGTAATAGCTAGGGAGAGGAAAATCTGTAGCTAAAAACTGTCAGTGTACAAGGAAAGATTTGGTTTAGGCTTCTAGAACTTTCTTTTTGTGTCAGAATGCATGACTGTGTGCTTTTTTGGACTGTCTTTGCCAACCTTAAGAGTAAAGTTTTTAATAAACAATAATAGAGAAATATTACAAATCCTGAAAAACACCTACTTGTTCTTTGTTATGATTTTTATTAACATATTCTATACTTGCATCTGTCTATGGAGTGATTCTTTCACTTAAGGTGTTTCTTTGTTTAAGCAAGTAAGTAAACTTGTCTCAGTTTTGCTTGTTGAATATAGAAATTAATTTTTATCGATGCAAATATATATCTTTAAGAGACTAGGCTGTCAAAGCAAGCACTGCTTTACAAGTAGGATACATTTTTGGGGGTTGTTTTGTTTTGCTTTTTTGTTTGTTTGTTTGTTTAAGGCATATGGAGAGTCTTCAGCAGAAGTTTAGATTTTCTTTTTTTCCACATACAGTTTCCAGATTTAGTAAACATTTTTGAGTACCCAAAACTTTTGGGTTTTTTCCTTTCTCTTTTTTTAAACAGGCCAACGACAGATTCTGAAAGTGAAATAATTTTTGATAATGAGGATGAGAACAGTAAAGGTCATACTCTGGTAAGTATTATGATCTTTTCACTAGTTTTATCATAAAGTAGTCTTTGACAAGCAAACAGGTCAACTGGGAAGTTTTGTTTCATTTCTGGTGGAAGTAAAGAACCATATAAGGTTATGTTCCATCAGAGTTAATGTAAATTGTAAATTGTGCCATTGTGAGCTGCATTCCACAGAAATCAGACTGATGCATGGAGTTCATTGAGCTGAATGTGAGTTGCACTTTATGGTTGTGAGCCTGTTTATTGCCAGTTTAAAACTTCAGTAAATACATGATTTATCAGTTAACCATATGGATTGCCTTCCATCATCTGAAAGCTGAAATTCTACCCTGCTTTTGGATGATATAAACTGTTATGTTTGCTCATACTAGCCCCTTTTTCAAAGTGGTGACAGTATATTGCTAGCAGTCAAAAAGAGACAGAAAGCTAGGATAACGTGTAAGGTTTTAGTTCATTTTTAAGATTTACAGTTGGTGCATTGTATCACTAGAAAGCTACTGTACAGTTTCTACAACATCTAGAAGCTGTCATTGCCAATCCAGATCCGTAAAATACTGTTATTAAAGCTCCATATCCTTCTTTCCTTCCTGTTGTAATGTACATTGGCATGAAAAAGCTTTCAATAGATAATTTAATAATATGGCAGTACATTAATTTTTTTTGTAATATATATACACTGTATCAAAATTGGTGGTTGGGGTGGGGATTGCATTGTTATTATAATATTAAGTAAGCTTTTTACATTTCAGTTTCAAGTTTGTTTGGTTGGTTTTTTTAAATGTGACACACTTTGAGATTTAGGTTTCATCCGGATCTTTCAGGATGTTTTTCCTCCAGTGTGTAAGGATGGCAAAATGTTACTCATTCTCACTTAGAAATTGAGAGTTGGGTCACACTTGGTTTTCTAATTTATTTAGAAGCAGTGGCATTACAAAAATGTCAATATATTATTTCACTGTTATTCAAACCTAGCTAGGGAAGGTGAGTTCTCATCAACGTGTTCCAGACATGTGAAAAATAGTATTATGCATTAAAGAAACTTCTGGATGCCTTCCTGTAGATAACTGTTATGTTAATTTTATTGTCATAAAGGATGAAGAAGGCAATGAAAAGAATAGCCATGGAGGAGAGGACAGGACACCAGTCATTCAGACAGTGCATTACTTGTACATACAGGTACAAACGTGCTTGCATCTTCAGATAAGAGGATACTGTTTATTCCAACCTGAAGAGATTAATTGCTGGTTTTCATGAGAAAAACAATGATCTTTAAAAAAATACGAAGGAGACTAAGTTCAATGTTGGTTTTGCAATAGGCTGCTTTTCTGAAAGACTTGGCTGGTGGAAGACTCTGTGCAGCACAGATGGTGTGTGTTAACACCTTCCAAGGCTCTCTAGTTATGCCTGGAGAGAACAAAATTTTGTGGTGCTGTACTGTGTAAGGTATTGCTGCTGTTGCTTGTGTACAAGTTGGCAGCTCCTGATCTAGCCTCAGAATAATCCAACCAACCAACCTTTTTGAGTCATGGCTTCCAAAGCATTGTTTTGCCTTTTGCTTGTTATTTGTTCAGAATATCCATCCCAACTTCCTAGTGCTGTAGCTGGTGTTCTGGAGTTTGGTTATGGTGTTAATTTCTAATATCGGAGTTGGAAGTGTACTGTGTTAGCTTCCAGAGGGGAAATTTTATTTCAGAGATGTGAAAACTTCCTCATTCTCTTCAAAGGCACTATATTGTGTATGCACTTTCATTTAACAGAAAACAGTAATCTGCAAAAGCGTTGTATGGCCCTGATAGCAAACACAAAATCTCTGTAGCTTTGCAACTTCAGACTGACAACACTTACTTTGTGTTAGGAGTTAGACTGTTTCTGGGAGGAGCTGACTATCATAGCTAACTGTTGTGTGGTGATGTGCCATCTTTTGTAACACACTTGATGTTAGAGCTTGTCTGGAAGAACAGTACAGTTGGATGGAATTAGATTTTAATAGGCTTTTCTGAATGGCTTTAGATTTTAATAAGCTTGTTTGCCTATGTTATGTATATTCATAAAATACACAGTTAAGATGCCAAGTAAAATATAGCCAGAGATTCTTTAAAACTTGGCTTAAACATACATTGTGGCTTGGGTGGTTTCACCTTGTTTTTAACATTTGTTAGAGAATATATTGCTCTGCAAGCTCATACCATTGTCCCAGAAAAATAACCGAATGCCTGTTTTTTAGCTGAAAGACAGCTCTTGGGAAAATTCCAAAAAGCTGAATGTTTTGGTGATACTATTTGCTCCTGAACTGTGTGTTACAGAACCAGGCACTAATACATACACAGACAGAAGTTTTTTCTGATGGTCTCTTTTCTTGACAAAACTGCTCTTTCTTCCTACTGTCCCCTACGTATGCACAACTGAAGATGGAGTATTGTGAAAAGAGCACATTAAGAGATACTATTGACCAAGGCCTATATGAAGACACCAGTCGGCTTTGGAGGCTTTTCCGAGAAATTTTAGATGGGTTGGCTTACATTCATGAAAAGGTTAGTAAATACAACAGTTATGACCTGTCTATAATACCTGTTAGGCCTCTTTTTGTATAGGTTTCTTCATATTCTGTTCATTTTGGGGCGTTTATTGCCATGGTTTGTTCCTCGCCCTTTCCATTGTTAATCTGTTCTAGGGTGTTTACAATCAGAAACTTGAGTTTTGTAATGCAACGCTCTACATTTTTCCCTTTGTCACAAAGTTGTGACCGCCTTTAAAAGCGTTTTGTTAGGTATCTGGTAGCACTGAAAATTATTTCTAGATTCTGGGCTACAGACTGTAGTCTTACTTCAAAAATCTGTCATCAGTGATGTACTGCAGTAGATTTGCCACTGTAATAGAAGTATGTAAGATGATTTTTCTATGTGTTTCCTTAATATTCTGTCTCTTTTGTTGTTTTTCTTCTCTTCCTGTAACAGGGAATGATCCACAGAGACTTGAAACCTGTGAACATTTTTTTAGACTCGGATGATCATGTCAAAATTGGTGATTTTGGTTTAGCTACAGATCATCCAGCAAATGCAGTAAGTACAGCTGAAAGTCAATGAAAAAAAAACCCCTTGAATCTAGTGTTGTAATAACATGAAAGATGAAAATAAAACACAACATAATGCTCATTTGACTTAATATTGCGAGTGACATAAACTTTTTCATTTCCAGGGTTCTAGAATTAAACAATGTACTGTCAACCAAAGTGGCAAGAAAAGCCAACAGAAGCATTTCAAGTGCCATTTACAATATGTCCGGTTTTGTGATTTCAGGTGGTCTCTAAACAGGAAGAAAACCACTCAGATAATTCTGCTATGTCTGACCCATCAGGTTAGTTTACATAATAGCTTGTTCTAAATGATTTTAAGCAAACACTTTCATTCTGCAGTCTTGTATATTCTGTTAGATCTAACATTCACTTTTTGGAAATAAAACTTTTTTCGTTAGGGAGGGAAAAAAAAACAACCAACAACTTCTAGGTAGATATGTTACATGTAATCTGTCAGTTTTGACTTACCTAAAAAACAGTTGGCTTCCACTTGCTAGTCTTCTGCCATAGATAGTGCTTCTCTCTATAAAATGGTCCTGTGTCTATTTGTTCCATCTGTTCTTTTGCCTGTACAGGACAATTTCAAGACCTCAGAGATTTTTGTTTGTTTGTATTTTTTTGACACCTTCCATAACAGTCTGAATTTTGTGTTTTGAGAAGATGCTAGTACATTGTGTGTCTGAAGATTAGTATAATGGAAGTGAAATTTAGTTGTATCATTTGTGTACTGACCTACTACATTTTTGTAAAGCAATATGTAGGTTTAGCTACTATAGATAGACACAGATATTTCAGATGTGAAAGTAAGAACTGACTGTTTTGCAAACTGTTCTGAACTGTGTTTCTCAGTAAGGACTACATTCTGCCTAGAAGAAATGAGGACAGAAGATGAGTTGGTTTTGGTTTGTTTGTTCGGGTTTTTTTTTTTACTTTGTTGCTGTGTTTCTCTCTAACTTTCTTGAAACCAATACTCTCCTCTTTTGCCATGTAGGTAATTTGACAGGGATGGTTGGCACCGCATTGTATGTCAGCCCAGAGGTCCAAGGAAGCACGAAGTCTACATACAATCAGGTATGATCAGACTTAGTAAAAAGGTAGCATGGAATCTAAGGTACCAGGTCCAGTTTAGGTAGTTCCTGCTCAAGAGAGGTGAATTCGAGGTGGAACAGGGTGTGGTGGGACTGATGCAATAAGCAAGGGAATGAGAATATGCCTTTGAGAGTAGACCAAGAATAGAAGAATGTGGACACGTCGGTTTTTCTGCCTGTGCTGTGGCCATGACTGGGCTCAAGTGACTTCAGGTTGAAAGCAGGTCATCGTTGTATAAGAATAGGATAGAAATCTTACAACCTTTAGTTAAGGTGAAATGTCATCATCAGAAATATACACTCCTCTCCTGCGTTCCTGGACTGTGATTTTTGGAAGGTGGCGGTGCATTTTTCTTGATTCAAAGACTATCCTGTTTATATGCAGAGGTATATTGCAAAGCAAGAATGTCTTCAAAATGGGAGTCCTTTACATCATGGCAGTGCTGTGATGATAGAAGGCATTGAAGTCTACCAAACTTTAATGGATTGTGTCATTTAACAAAAAATTAAAAAAACAAAAGAAACCAACAAAACCCTAGGAAAACCCACCCCTCTCGCTGGCTATAATATACTGTGAAATTTAACAAAAACAATAATTTTTTTTTCTGTTATCATCTTATGAAGAGAATTTGCAGGTGTGACATTTTAGCTTCCATTTTCTTTTTCCTTAGAAAGTGGACCTGTTCAGTCTTGGTATAATATTCTTTGAAATGTCTTACCATCCCATGAGTACTGCATCAGAAAGGATCTTTGTTCTTGGTCAGCTAAGACTGGTAAGTACACAGATACCAAATATTCCAGTTCTATTTACCAAATAGTTTGAGTAGGAAAGGGATGCAAAACACAGGTTAAAAAAAAATTATATATATAACGAAAAGTGAAGAAAAAAAATGGAGCTGATAATTGACATTCCCTCAATGCACTGTGGAATCCCTAATGGTGTGGCCCTCAGTCAATATTCTAGCTACAAAATTAATTTTTATAATGCAAAACATTAGAAGTGTAAGCATCAGATAAAAGACATTATGGCTTTAGTATGTGTAGGTAAAGCCTGATTGGTGTCTCTCAGGAGTCAGTATAGTAAGTAAGTAGTATTGTAAGTATACATATTTACCAGTTGCTAAATGCTTGCAATTATGAACTGTGCTTTCTTTGTAGAAAACATCATAAAAACATTTCCATGACATTCTTTTTCCTCTTAGCTCTTAAAGCTAAATACGGATCTTTTTTTCTGGTTTGTTTGTTTTTCCCCATTGGTAATAAAAATGCTTAGTTTATCTGTTTCAATATGGAGAATTTACAAATAAGACTAGCCTGAGCAAACTGTACTGCCTGTTATAATTCACATGTAGTTTTGTCGTTTTGTTTTGTTTATAGCCTACTATTGTATTTCCCAAAGACTTTGATGAAGTCACGCATGCAAAGCAGGTAATTTTAATACATTTTACCTATAAGGTATTCCCTATCAAGAAATGTTAATTATCATTCCCCCCACCCCAACTTAATTGTAAATGAATAATCTGTGCCAATCTTATTCTATGACATTAGAACAAAGAAAGAAAAAAAGTTACTGAAAAGAATATATGAAGTTGACATGGAAATATACTGAACCACAAAATTCCCCAAGCACAGTCAGAAAGAAATGCAGAGTTGAGTGGCGTGCCTTTTAAGCGCTCAGGGACAACTTCGACACTTTCAGCTCAGATAAATGATAGTGATATTGTTTGACAATTAAACTTTTGAAATAAATTTGTCACACATCAGACAGAAGTGTGCAAGCTAAATTGCCTGCTCTGAGTTTGGAAGGAGCTGCCAAGAGCTGTTTTGAATGCTTCCACCAAAGAGAAATGAAGCGATAACGAGCAGTGTAATCTTTCCGGACCATCTAGATAACCTTTTCTTGTGCTAGTGGACTCCTTTATTGACCATGAGCATTAGTTTCTTGTCTGTTATGCCTGTGAAATGGCAATCTTCCTGTCACTGGTACCATAACAATGTTTTAATCTTGTACTGAAATACTCCAGAAAGATTCCCTCTTCTTTAATATCTGTAACTCTCAAATCTTTGTTGTTATGCCTATGATTCTACTTTCTCTTGTTCATAAAGAGATGCCAGAGCTAGCATAATGTAGAACAACAAAGGATATTATGTATTTTGTCATCCCAGGATAATTGTCGTGTTTAGTAAATTTTATTCCAGTAATAATGCAGTAAAATAGATGTAGACCTTAATAAGCAATGTATATCCACCCCAAAGATTCAGATCTAGCTTTTTTTTTTTGTCCCTTGTAGAGTCTCATAATTTTTTTATTAATGTGATATGAGTAAGAGGTTTGTAAATACTGCTGTAAATAGTGCTAATATAGAGAATTTTTCTAAACTAGAAGATTTTTATTTGATTTGTAGAGATCGGTTATTACATGGCTCCTGAACCATGATCCTGCAGCACGACCAACAGCTGTGGAGCTGTTAAAAAGTGAACATCTTCCACCACCACAAATGGAAGAGTCTGAACTTCATGAAGTGCTCCACCATACCTTAGCAAATGTGGATGGAAAGGCCTACCGGACTATGATGAGTCAGATATTTTCACAGCGTATATCTCCAGCTATAGACTATACCTATGACAGTGATATACTTAAGGTTTGTAGGTGTTTATGGAATGGTGGGTGTTTTGCTTGGTTTTTTTTTCCTGTGTTGGATTTTTAAAATACGTTTATACAGATAAACTCTTTTAACGTCTTTGAGAGAATTGCATTATCTCTTAACTTTCACATTGGTTATCATTTAAAGCTACAATCTGTACTAAGTGGGCTTGAAAAACCACTTCCCATTTGAACCTTACGTTCATTCTTCAGTGAAGAAACAAGCGGTGTTTGAGTGTAGCAACTAAAGCTTTAAGCTTATGTCCGGTGATTACTTTTCTTTACTCTTCAATTTCCATCAAAGTAATGGTACTTGCATCTGATTGACAACAGAAAGGGTTGCCTCTAACTGTTTTCTTCCCTTTCTAATCATGGCAATTAAAGTAATCCTCCCTGGTTTCTCAACTCTTAAATCATTCTAAATCTAAAGAAATACAAGGTACAATACACAGTACAATAATGCTTCGTATAGCTGTAGCTGGTTTGGGTGTTTTTTAAGCATTACAATTTATTATAGTGAGACAAGATAGCGGAATGCTTACTGCCTTTATTACATGAAGTGTTCATGGCATGTGAATTATATATGTACTTTTTATTTGTGATGGTTTCAGGGTAGTTTTTCTATTTGGGCAGCCAAGATACAGCAGCATGTATGTGAGATTGTCAGCCGGATATTTAAAAGACACGGTGGGTGTGTTTACAAAAGTCATTAATTTCCTTTTTTGTGATTTAGTGGATTTAAGAGAATGGGAGGGGTTTACTGCTATCCTTTGAGTCAGAAACCATGTTTAGTAGTTCCATATAATTTGAATTTTTACATTGCTTTTTACTGTTATTTTGACATCCCAGTAATAGCTGTTAACTTCAAAACTGAATGAAATCAGAAAGAACAGTGAAAATCTTAATTAATCTTCAAATGTATTTGGTGGTTCTGATAACTTTGTATGAGCTTTTAGAGGTGTAGGGAATGTTGTGTAAAACCTAGATCTGTATGTAAGGATTGTTCTATAGTGAAAGACAAAGCATCACTGTAGCACAGTAACCTCTGCAGGATCAGGGTTTGGCAATACAAAAGAATGATGCCAAGTCAAGTACAGAGAAATTACCATATCTCCCCCCTGCCCCTTGAAGCTTGACAGACTTTGGAAAGTGATTTTCAGCATTTTAGAGGTTGAAATGCTTTTGTTGTTTTGGGAAAAAATTGTGGGGGTGTGGATTTTTTTTTTTCCATTTGATTGTATCTGCCATTTGTAATTGTTAGAAACATTTGCTTATATTTGGAGCTTTTTTTTCCTGATGTAAATGTTTATGTTGAAATCTAATTGAAGATACGAGCCAGTTTTCCATAGTAACATAGATGCTTGAGACATCAGTAGAAAATTTGAATCAGGAAAGTATTTTTTCAGTGATTAGTGATATTATTGTTAATAGCAAGGTTTCAGTGGGATTGGATTCATACATATAGATGGTTGCAAAATATAGCCAGAAAAAAGAAAATTCTTGATGAGTATTTGAAGTGAACCATTAACGCTTCTAGTATGTTTTTGAGACATGGGATGCAACATGCCTGAATAATGTTTGTTATTGATGGAAGTGCCTCTAGACGAAAATAGCACTACTCGTATCTGTGTAGAGTTCTTCATCTGCTTTGTATGCATGCTGTTGTGAAAGGTGAGGTTTAAGGAGGGAGGGGAAGGAGGAGGATTCTGATGGGACTGTGGAATTAGCAGTTCTCTGTTTCTCTGTGGGCTGCCTGCTGAGCCCAGAAAGTGTGCAAGATAGAATGTCAAAGTTTGTTTGATAGCTCTCTTTAAAACAGTGGAAGAGGAAAGTCTATTAAGGACACTTAAAATAATTTTTTAAAGGTATTGATTGAAGTTATCATGCCCTGCAAGATTGTTCGTTAGCCTGTAAAAAGCAGGTGTTATGTCTGAAATGGGAGATAATAGTATTTTATTGGTTTTGTGCAGGAGCCATCAAGCTGCATACTCCACTCCTCATGCCCAGAAATAAAAAGCTATATGAACATAATGAAGCCTCGTATTTCATGGATCATAGTGGGATGCTGGTAATGCTTCCTTATGACCTCAGAGTAAGTAGTATCACCTCTGCAAGCAAAGCTGGGTTTAAAGAGTGCTGCTGCGGTGTTTGAGAGACCTTTGATTAACTAGTCACAGATATGGTTTCTGCTTGCACTACTTCTGACTGCTGAAGTAGTGTATCTTTCAGTGTCTGTTTCTATATTCCTTAGTGCTATGCTACTCCTGACCACACAGAGAAGAAATAGACTTTTTTGTTGGTTTGTTTTGTTTTTTGTTTAACATAGCTGAAAATAATGTCATATTATAAATGTGATAGATGAATAGATGGCACTGCTGGTATTTTGGGTTTGTTTGTTTGTTTTTTTCTTGCACATATAAGAGATGAGACTTTTCCGATGACCAGTGAAAATTCTGATATTCTCATCCCTTTCTTACTATATGTCTTTACAGAGAGTGTGGGTATCAGTCTGTCTAGTTTTATGTTCCTCAAACAGATGTTGTCAAGTATCACTCTACTCTTGAGAGGAAATGCTGTTTGCACAGTTCAGATTTTACTGTCTGGGATTCCTCCATCAGTAATACCCATTTACATGCAGTGTTGGCCTTATTAATTACCTTGCACTTAATTTAACACCTTAGTGCTTTAAGTTAATTTTTTTGTTGTTGTTTATTATTGACCATTAAAAAAAAAGACTTTTTATATTCCATTTCACTGATTTAAGGTCAGTCTGACTCACCCTTCCTTTGCATTTATAACATCAAGCTATACAGGGTGATTGACAGTTAAGGATTTGCGCAGGATCTACAAAATTGGTCCTTCTGTTGGAATTACTTGTTCTGGAAAATGTGTTGACCAAAGATTTATTAAAAATAGTTCTTTGTATCTTAATGTAAACAGCAAAATACCTGCTTGTGCATTTTAACATGCTCGCAGTCGACTTACGATTCATTTGGCGTGCATTAGGGTAATGAAGAAATGTCCTTGTGTCCCTCTCCAGGCTCTTCTAGGAATTTGACTGGGGGGAATGTTTTCAATTGCAGCTTGCATCAAGGATAATTATAGATAATTTTGCTATGGTCAATACTTAAGGCATTATTACGCATGTGAGACTACAAGTGTTACTGCACAATAATGATTCATCTTTAGTTTCAGAGCCTGGTCAGAGCGAGTGTTTTGTTTCAACAATTTTAATATATTTTGTTTTTCAGATTCCTTTTGCAAGATTTGTAGCTAGAAATAATATAACGAACTTGAAAAGGTGAGAGACCTAGAGATGACATTTGTGCAGATGCCATGCTTTGACAGCGACCACTGAAGATGCTGATACATTCTTCCAATGTTTCATTTAGGTACTGTATAGAGCGAGTTTTCAGACCTCGGAAATTAGACCGCTGTCATCCCAAAGAGCTCCTAGAATGTGCATTTGACATCGTTACATCTACTGGAAATAGCTTTTTGCCTATAGCAGAAACAATTTATGCCATTTCAGAAATCATTCAAGAGTTTTCAGTGCTGCAGGTAAATTCTCTTTTTCACCCCCTTTTTTCTCTTTTTCCATCCTAATGGATAAGTAAATATTTAGTCTAATGTGTCTAAAAGGAGCAGTTACTTTAACAAGTACAGAACTGTTTTCACATTTTACTGATAGTTATAGAACACTGTCATTTCAATTAAAAAAAAAATAAATCTGTTGTGTGTACAGTTAAATATGAACATAGATTTACCTGCAAAGGAAATATGGAATCCTTACAGTGCTGTTGAAATATCGTCTTTCTTCTGTCAGGCAAGTGATTATTGTAGAATAGGACAAGCCTTGCCATTCTTTAGTTATAGATGTAGAGTAAGTTGGTGGAAGGACTGGTTTGAAGTTACTTCAGAACTATTAGTAAAAGTTTAGGAAAACGCCTTTTTTTTTTGTTGTTGTTGTTTTTTTTTGTTTAAACAAAATGTACTGCAAGTAATTTTTTTTTTTTCCTTATGTTCTTCCTTTATTCTTTACCCTTCATTAGGAAAGAAATTACAGTATTTACTTGAACCACACTGCCTTACTGAAAGCTATACTTTTGCACTGTGGGATACCAGAGGACAAACTCAATCAAGTCTACATCATTCTGTATGATGCTGTGGTAAGATATTAGTCATTACTCTAATCTTGATAATCATGACTGTAGAGTATCTTATTTTGCAGTGCTATCTCTAAAAATGAGTAACAGCCCATTGCCAGCATAACCAGCAATATCCTGTGGATATTTAAAAAGGTTGAGTTTCTTTGGGCTGTAAATTTAGATTAATTACTTTTCTGATACTTCTGGATTGAGATGTTTTAAGATGATTTTTAGATGTGTATTTATGAGAGAATTATTCACCTGTGTAATTAAGAACTGGTAAGTTATTCAATAAAAACTTAAAAATTCATCTTAATATTATGCTGGTCTTTTCTACCTTATAAGCAGAGAAAATATATGAAATTCATTTGATTAAAAAAGATAGGGTTTAAATGCTAACAAAAGGCTTTTTTATAATTTCATTTTATTCCTTTTGGTTTTTATTAACTTCCATAACCATTTCAGTATTCATGCAGAAGTGCTATTTAACAAAGTTGGTATTTTTATACTTTTTGTTGCTTCTCGAAACCAAGCTGCATATATCCTCACTACAAGATTGGTGGAGAATGTGTTATTTATTGGTTTTGTTCTTTTAGAGTATTATTGCAATTTGTAAATGCAACCTTTAGTTAAAAGTATTGGAAAGTAGTATTCTAATTCTTGGTAATTCAGTTGAATATGTTACAATCTGTTTCTCTTGTAGACTGAAAAGCTAACTAAAAGAGAAGTAGAAGCCAAATTCTGTAATCTTTCTCTCACATCTAATAGTGTAAGTAATTGTTATTTCAGTGTTAATTTCCCTGTAACTTGACATAAATCAGTAATATTTTATTTACTTTGCAATGTAATCAAGTAAGAAAAATAAAGTGTTATATCTGCTGTTCAAAATAGATCAGGCTCTTTGGAAGTGGTCTGATTCTGTTCTCTGTTCTCTCTGGAAGTCAGTATTGCAACTGCCCAAGTTTCTTCTTTTAAATGTATTTTTTCAGACTGTGGGAAAAGAGCAAAAATGGAATACTGTACAGTGGTATCTAGTAAAAAAAAAAAAAAACAAACAAAAAACAAACCTGAGAGGAACTTTAAAAAAAAAAATAGAAGAAATGTCTCCAAATGTTGATGAATGTGTCTAAAGAGTCGTTAACTTCTGGGCACCCTGATGAGGAAAGGAATGGACAGGCACAAGTCTCATCTCTCTAGATAAAAACAGGCTTCTAGGAAAAACAAGCGAAAAAGGCAGATATTTTACTTATACCAAGTCAAATATTTTTCATATTTTCAGAACATTATGCCTCAAGCTGAAGCTGAACTCTTGTCAGTGGCGCTGTCTGGTTTTTACTTGATTTTTGTTTTTAGCTTTCTCGACTCTACAGATTCATTGAGCAGAAGGGAGAAGCAAGTAACGTATTTCCATTTTTAAACACAATGATAAAACAAAAGCCAGGTGTCACTCAGCTGTTGAAGCATGGCATGAAGGATTTGGAGGAAATCATTGGTCTGTTAAAGCAACTTGGAATAAAACTTCAGGTTTGTAAAATAATCTGCTAATAAATTAATGGATTTATAGGCTGTTGAGCCTTGTAATTTGCCAGGAAACAAAATAATGATATTTTAGAATAGAAAAAACACATCAAAGTGTCTTTTGATGGCAAGTAATAATACTAGCATGCATTGATTTTAATTTTTTTTTTTTTAAAGATGTGGTTTAAGTCCCCTTCCAGTCAGAATCTCCTGGCTTAATTTCTAGCTAATGATAGACAGTTATTTTTATTTTTTACCAACCAGGATTGGAAGCATTACCTAGAGCATATAGGAGGTTTTTTTTAATTTGAAACAAAACATAAATATTTTTTAAATATAGGAAGATGCTGACCCCTAAAGGCCTCCCTTCCTCCACCTCCCTTGAGGCTTGCTGTTTGGGATTTGTGCTATAGGTCGCTTGGGATGCTTTAAGATTAAAGCATCATTTCCTTATTTTTAATTGTATTAATTTATTTTTTTTTTAGATAAGGAGTGTTTCTATATGTTTCCCTTATGTGAGAACGGTGTTTTCAATCCATACTGCTAATAGGAAATGAACTCTATTAACTGGTAATATTGATAAAGGTCTTACACACTTTTGGTTTTCAATTTTGCAGGTTTCTATAAATCTGGGACTAGTTTACAAAATACAGCAGCACAATGGTATTATCTTTCAGTTTATAGCATACATCAAAAGAAGACAGAGAACTGTGCCTGAAATTCTTGCTGCAGGGGGCAGATACGATCATCTGGTATGTGCTCATCTCTTTCAATGAATTTAGATTTGGAATTTTAAAAATTTCTTTATTTTTTAAACAATGGAAAAAAATAAAAACCTATTTGAGATTTTGCAAAGATAACTATTTGGGTCTTTCATTTTGTTTTTTGTCTTATTTTGAGATTCCACAGTTTAGAGGGCCACAGGCAGTAGGACCAGTACCTTCAGCTGTTGGAGTCAGCATAGCTATAGATAAAATAACTGCTGCTGTTTCCAGTGTGGAGGATTCTGTAAGTCTGATTTTTGGGTGATGGCGGTTTTTGTTTGTTTGTTTACTCCTGAGAGTTCAATAATCTTACTATAGCCACAGATGGGGAAAAAACCCAAGACGTTCAGATGTATTCCAAAATAATACCATAATGAAATAGAAAGCAGCTATCAAGATGACATTTTTTTTCTTCCATTTCTCTATATAGAATTATTTAGTAAAGTAAGAGTTAGAAGAAGAGAGGATTTTCAAGCTTATACACTTTGATATTTTATTTAAATTGGAAATTTTTCTCAGCCTGTGCATTGTTTCAGATGGAAGAGTTCAACGTAGGTATTTAGCTAATAACTAATTTCTTTACCCCTACCACTTCTACCTTCATAAAAGCATAGAAGATGGAGATTGAAGGAAACGTGACATTTTGTACAGTGTCACACAATTTCACTTGGCTATGGAATATGTATTTTATTAACTTTTCTTTATAAGAATGAACATCGCTAAGCAAGGTGGGAAGAAAAACAGAGTAGCAAGCTCAGGCTGTGCAGATGCTTTTCTTCAAAGATTAAACTTCAGTAACTATCAAACATGCTTAGGCAGATTGTGGCTTTAAAAAGAGGTGGATCTAACTCCCTCTTCAGCTTGAGGCGTTTAGAAAAACAGTCTATTGATCCTTCTTTGCTACTTTAACTGCCTTATGGAAGTAAAAAGGTGGTCTGGTGACTAATACTGTCCCTTGTTTTTACTTTCCCTTCAGGTTTCTGTCAGTTCATGTGACCTGCTGGTTGTAAGTGTTGGTCAGATGTCAATGGGTAGAGCCATCAATATTGTTCAGAAACTCTGGACTGCAGGAATTCCAGCTGAAATAATGTATGACTGGTCCCAGGTAGAATTTCCATTTCCAGTTGTTAACTATGTTGTTGTTCTGTAAGATTAGTGCAACCTGAGATCATCCTTTTTCAATTTTTTGTAGTTTGAGTTACAGACTCATGAAACTGATCATGCAAGGTGCTATTCAGATACAATACTGTTAAGTCACACTGGTGTTGCAGCATCCTTCCTCTCTACCTCCCATAGTATTTAGAAGTGTGATGATCCTCATGTGTTCCTCAACACACAGAGGAATTCAGTGACCTTCCACAGTTACACACCGAGTCTGAAGCACAAGGCCTATTGAAATCAAGGAAAAAGTTGCATAGTGAAATTAAAATAAGCCTAGTCACCTCCAGTTAAGTGAGGCTGTTTCGAAGCAGAAACACATTTTGTACCAATGAAGGCCATACATTTTCCTTTCAGTGAGGACTGCAAGTAGGATCTATGAATTAATGTGTTAATACTTCATGAAGGGCATGTCTGGAACAGAACAGTAGCACCAACTTTTAAATATATCCAGATGTCTGAAGACTGTCATGTACAGAGAGAATATTGATATCATCCTACTGATAGAAAAATGGTTTAGTAAACTGAGCTACTACATATGCTGTGGGATCTCCACGTAGTCCCTGGAGAGATGTTGTGGCAGGAGGGACAGAAAGTGGCAGACTGAGTTGTGCCTTTTTTTTCCTCCAGTTGAAATGAATCGGAGCTTTAGCCATTACTGTCTTGCTGGCGTAGTGAGACAACATGGCAATGCTGAGGCACCTTCTAATAGTGGTGGCAGTTACCTGAGGATTATGAGTCAGGTTCACTTTTAAGTATGCCAATTGGTGACCAACAAAAGCAATGCTGCACAGTTGCCCATTCTGAGTCCTGTGCTGCAGAGCAGACAGTATTGAGCTTACTCACTTAATCGCCTGATTTTTTGTAATCCTCTGCCATAATATTTCCAACTGTTTCGATCCTTCATAACTGAAAAAAAAACCCAGATTGTTATGCTTTTCCTGTGATCGCTTTGGACTTTCCTTTTTGAGGTTCTTAAGGAATGAAGATTTGGGGAGTTATTGCCTCTTGTCTAATGCTGCCTTGCAGCCACTGCTGAGTCAGCCTAACAAGCCCTTCAGTAAGCTCCACATTAAGAATGATTTAAATCAGCCTCAGGTTTACATGAAACCCTACTGGAGTCAGCTTTCTCGACAGTGTACCAGTCATGCAGGACTGAGCTGTTGCTGCAAGTTGCAGACAGTGGGGCAGTAACTGTTTGATTGATGTTACATTGCACACTTTTACAGTTATCTAGACCCTGCACTTCTAGATCCAACTAGCCCTTCCATGTGGGAACTAGGACTGCAAGGACTAGGCATTCTGTCTGTTACTGGTAGACTTACAGAGATTTCAATTTTCAAGAAGCATTAGGTGGATAAATATATGCATAGTGAACTTTCACCTCCTGGACTTGTTAATAAAGCTTTCCTCTCTGAGAAGCTTACATAAGCAGAGTAACTGCTGCATATCAAGTACCTTTAATTAAGGACTTTAATTACTTAAGTGATCATTTTATAATCTGTCAAATCTCTGTCCCATTCCCCTTCCCCTGTTCCTGTTTTAGTCCCAGGAGGAACTGCAGGAATATTGCAGATGCTCTGGGATTATGTATGTGGCTCTTGTGTCAGATAAAGAAGGAAATCATGTGAAGGTGAGAGTGGGACTAGAGGTTGCTTGATACTGTTTAACATTTATAATCTGTTGTTCTACTTCCCCGCTCCCCTCCCCCCCCTTAAGATCATGTTTATTTTCAATAAAGTATTTAAGTAGATGGAATTCAGGTAAATACAGTTTCAGTTGCTAAGAATTAGAAAGTTCTTCTGAAGAAGCCTGCTTTTTATTCCTCTATTACACTAATGACAAACCTCCTTTCCTCTATGAATGTCCAAAAATCAGTGCAAATTTTGCTTGACTTAAAGTCATTGGTGTTTTTACGTGGAAAAGGGTTTCTCTTGTCTCTGATTTCTTTGAATCTACAAAACTAACTGGTTGACTCTGATCTTTCCATTCGGCAGCTTTCCATGTTACAGAAAAAATATAACTAAAACATGAACCTAAAAAAATCCATGTAGTTCAAACAGGCAGAGTCTGAACCACACTCCCCACCTCTGTACGCTGAGGTTAAGATGGAAAAGCTGAACTTTTTCACATGATTTTACCACCTTCTGTGCTCTGCAACCTGTGGTTCTGGTACCTTTTTAGAAGTTAAAAGCTTTTAAATATTCTTGATTATGGATCATTAGGAAAGGTCACTGTTTTTTGAATAAAGATTTCATTCTTTTGGGGGGGGGGGGAGTAACCATTTGACAGTACCTGATATGGCCGTGTTGCCAAGCCAACATGCATTACTAAAATATTTTTCATGTTACTCACTCTCCTTGTCATTGTAACAGAAATAGGAAATAATTGTGCGATAACTGTATAAACAAGTAGATTTTTATGAGAATGATGTATCAATGTCTTCCACAAGACTATTAGAGTGTTCTTTTAAATATGGCCTTAGTGAAGCAAAACTATCAAAGACCATGCTAATGAGGTGAATGGTGCTACTGATTGATCTCTTCCTAGTAAAGTAGGAGCAGATATTCTAAATTCTTACTGTTTGAGTCTAACTCTTGCAAACTGAAAGGCAAGCCTTATTCTAACATAATTCCTTAACTGAAAAAACCCCAAACCCAAAAATGTTATTATTAATATTTGTGCCTATAAACCATACTGTTAAAAAAAGTAATTGTCACATGTTAAGTGCAAGTAGCCAAGCTATCTTATGCTTTGGGAATGCAGAGGGAATTGGATGATAAATAAAAATCTAATCAAAGATTTACTTGGCAGTCATTGATTGGTAATGATACCTTCCTACCTTTGACTGTATCACATTTAATGGGTGAATAGTCCAGTTTGGTTTTGATTAAATTTGACAAGCTTAAATTCATATGCCATTTTAAGAATCAACAACCTTTAGAATCACTAAACTACATCATCTCTTTGAAGGCCAACGGCATCCTGGTCTGTATGAGAAATAGTGTGACCAGCAGAAGTAGGGAGGTGATTGTCCCCCTGAACTCAGCACTGGTGAGGCCTCACCTTGAGTATACTGTGTCCAGTTTTAGGCACCTCAGTACAAGAGAGATATTGAGGTGCTGGAGCGGGTGCAGAGGAGGGCAACAAAGCTGGTCAAGGGACTGGAGGATAGATCATACGAGGACTGTTTGAAAGAACTGGGTCTGTTTAGTTTGAGGAAGAGGAGGCTGAGGGGAGACCTCATCACACTCTACCTGAAAGGACATTGTAGAGAAGCTGGTGCTGGTCTCTTCTCTCAAGTGACAGAACCAGAGGGAATGGCCTCAAGCTGAAACAAGCTAGGTTTAGACTAGACACTAGGGAAAATTCTTCACAGAAGGAGTGGTGAGATATTGGAATAGGCTGCCCGAGGGGGTGGGGGGTTGATTTGCCATCCCTGGGTGTGTTTAAGCATCGTTCAGATGTGGTGCTGGGGCTGTGGTCTAGGGGTGAACATGTAGAGTAGGGTTAATGGTTGGACACGATGATCCCAAGGGTCTTTTCTGATGTAAATGATTCTGTGACTTTTGTGATCATAGGTGAAATCCTTTGAGAAAGACAGACAGACTGAGAAAAGGATTTTAGAATCTGACTTAGTAGATCACCTGATCCAGAAACTGAAAACCAAAATCTGTGACGAAAGATGCAGTAGGTAAGTAGCTTAACATGAATAGTGACTAGTCAAAACCGGAAGTGAATGTATGTTTGTTTTAAATGAAGTAATTTTAAGATATGCCACATTAAACCTTGATTTTAGCAGACAATAAGAGCTTTGCTGAATCTTTTTTTTTTTTTTCTGGGGGGGGTGGGGGGGGAAGCATGCAGGGAGAAAAAGTCTTGGTTATAGAATTTGATTAAGAAAAAGACTGATTACCCTAGTTGATGTTACATTCAAACACCCATAAATTAAAAGGCCATGTAGTTACCCGCTCAAATGCTACTCACACACCAGTATTGTTTGTGTGGCAGGACTGCCTGTGAGTAGTCCCTGTTACTGACAAGTGTTTAATCAAAGACTTAAAGCACCAAATCCCTTTCATTCTGGGGCACTGCTGATACGGTCAAAATGATGTAATTGTGTAGCACACCTGTAGGCTTTGAATGGCACAAGTGAAAGGAACACCTGGCAAAGGCCCAGGGCACACCCCAACACCCCATCATCCCATCTCTATTGAAATTACTACTTATTGTCACCAGTAGAAGTTAGTACAGGAATCACAGGAGAGGTGCCTTTGTAAACATAAGTATACACACGTCTATATATTTACATGTGTGTACATATGTATTTATGTATGTATTGGCAGCAGGAACAGACACTGATTAGTCACACAAACTTGAATTCAGAAACTTAACAGATTTGACATCCACAAGATTTCTAAATAGACTTAACAATAAAGGAAACTGTTAAGCTGGGAAGTGTTTAACTTGAGCAGTAGTTTGTGCAGCTGACACCCAGCTCTTCATTCCCCTTTTTCTGGCCTCATTGGTATTTTACTTCACAGCTAACATTATTCTCTTGTGTTTTGTGACAGATTTACAGGATATATTAGAAGCTGTGAAAGAAATTCTTTCTAAAAGTTACCCTATTTCTTGATCCTGAGAACAGAATATAGACCCATATTTAGTAATACTAAATAGAGAAATGCAATAATTGTGACTGTAATAAACTGGCAGATTTATTTGTTATTGAAACGTGAATGTGGAAAGTAAAGGGATCCAAACAAATTATTGAAAGCTGCTTTGAATGTGTGCTCTCAAGTATAAATATTACTTTTATACTGTAGTATTATCTCAGAGAACCCTGTAAGAACTTGTAGCTTAAATTAATAATGTGGAGACAATATTCTCATAATATGTTCTAGTATTAGGATCTAAATCAGTCTTGCATGACGGAGAACACTTTTTTTTTTTTAATCCATAGAAAGCATAACAATTGTTTCTAGATTTGATTTTGCATGATTTCTTGTCAGCTCCAGAATAGAATTTAATTGGCTGGGAAGTATCCATAAATTTCTGTATCTGTTAGAATGAAATAAGTATGTTTGTATGATAATCTGAAACTGTCATCTTACCACCTCTCTTCATTATTGTAAATTTGTTTCCCTAACTGTCTTTGTTTAATTTTTAGAGAAACCTCAGATAATGTTTCAGTACCAAATCAAAAGGGATCATTTACTAGTATTTCAGGTATTTAGTCTTTAGTTACATAACATACAAACTGTTACTCTTTCTGCTTAAAGACTGCTTAAAAATATTGCTGGAACATAAATTTTAAAAGTCAGAGCAATAAAAATGTTTTCTAGCAGTGGCCCCTAATACCCATTGTTATTCCCAGTGATTTAAAACTGACATTTTCTCCAAACTAAGTGCTCAGACTAACAGACAAAACATTCCCCGTAAAAGTATTCACTGATGCCGTGATTCAGGAGGGGTGGAAAGCCAAAAACCATGAGCATTTACTATCAAGGGGAAATGTAAATATCATTTGGATGAAAAATAACATGACTTGTGATTGTCAGTGTTCAGATCTATGTACACTGACCTACTGCTACTAAGATTTTTATTTGTTCTTCAAATGAAAATGCCTTTACGTTCCAGCTACAGATTTGCACTTCTTAGTCTGACAATAGAAGCTTGTATATAAAGTATAATATTAAAGTACTTGTGTGGTTAGAGTTTGGCATTTTTGATAATTATTTTACAAAGTTCTGATACAGAGGATGGTTGCAATGGTTGTTGTTTTTAAAGAAACACTTTTCACTCCCCTTGCATACCAATGAGGGAAAGAGGTGGCCACGCTCAACTTTTTTGTTTGGGGTTTATTTTTTATGTGTTTGTGATTACCAGAAGTGGCAATTTAGATTTCAGAATAAGCCATTTCAAATTTTAATTATTGTTATTTGGGGAAGCTGGGGGCTGGGGTTTGTTTTTGTCATTAACTGTACTATGGGACTGAGCATAAAATAGTCGCCCCATTCTTTTAACAACTTTTTTTGCTATTTGGTGTATGTTACATCCCTCTGTGAAATTCTGCAAGGTATTTGGAAACTTTTAGTAGTTTCAAGGCACACTGATGTAAAATATCAGACTTCTTAGTCTTAGCATCCAGTCCTTCAAAGTCATATGTGCATGTAAATTCTCAAATTCTCATGTTTCACTGTCCCGTCTGCTTGACTGACTTTGGGGGTTTTTAGCAGCTTCTCAACCTCTATACTGTACAGATCTTAGCTTATTAAGAGTTGTGAATTTTCTGTTTCCTGCTACTTCTTGTATAAAGACTGTATATAATCTAAAACTGTATGCTTGGATTTTAGGTGTATTCGAATCACATGGAACTCTTGTAGTACCTAATGTTAGTGTTATAGCTCCTGAAAAATTATCTGCCAGTGCCAGGCGTCGTCAAGAAATTCAGGTATGTACAACATGAAGTAAGTATTAAGAAGTGATCCTGAAAAGTTAAGGAACGGTAGAATTCATCTTTTCACTATCACCTAACTTACACAAATACATCCTGTTTGTTATTTCTGCATAAAACAGACTATGAACAACACAAAAAGCTGAAGCAAAGGCCACCTTTTTTCAAGATTTTGGATCTTTGTGATTACCTGTGACATTATGGCTCAGCCATCATTGTACATACATATTAGAAATCTTATTTTAGTAAGAACCATGGTTCTGGAATTCTTTCTTGAAAATAAATGCTGGAGTATGTTAAATATGCAAGTTCAGCATACTTCTAGTTTATAATATGTTTCTAACAGATGTTCTATGTATTTCATTATGCTGCCTCAAACTAAAGGCCTAAGAAAAAAATGCAGATTGGAAAAAACAAACAAACCCAACAAAACAAAAAAAAAAACCCCAAAGAACAAAACCAAACCTCTCTAAAAATGTGATGATACTATTATCATACAGAAAAGATTAAATGATGCTAGAAACAAATGTCAGAGTTTACTTATTTAAGATTATTGGCTTCAAATTATTTAGAGTATATGGTAAAACAGAACTGTAATCCCTTTTTCAGTCCACATTTGGATGCACAAAAAATACCAACCAAAACCAACCTATAAAAGGTTCTCAGAACCCAAATAAAGATGTGGATGTAATTCTCTAAGCTTTGAGCTAAACAGACTTGTCATTTTTAGGGTTTTAATACATAAAAGAATCTTTCAAGGTACAAAAGACAGTGTAGTGCAAGGCTGCAACCACATTTGTATTGTCCTCTAGAAAAAGGTCTTAGAAGACGTGACCCATACTTCGGTTTGGCTTTCAAATCAGTTATCCTTCAGATAGAGATGATTCACTGTATCCACTCACATTCCTTTGAAAAGTAATCTAACACCCAGGAACAGGCAGTTTTCGCTACATATGCAAGAATTCACACTGCAACATGTGGTTCTCTGCTTTAGTACTGTACCAGTATTGTCAAGTTTTTACCATCGCTGCGGGACTGGCTCAGCTCCAATCTCCTTCCTGTCTACTCATCAAAGATTATTGTGGAATTGTTACTGAAATTTACATTAAATGTGAATTTTAGTTTAAATATGATGTAGTTCTACATCTTGTGTTTGAAGTATCCTCTTCTGTTATCATCTGTGAAACATAAAAAGTGTTCCTAACCTGTGTCAGAGACGCAGTGTATTTTACTTTTGCCCATCTTTTGTTGCCAGGTGCAAACAAGACTTCAAACATTCATTTCTAGCCTGCAACAGAAAACAAGTGAGATTGAGATTTTAGCAGTAAGTATTTGGCAGAAGCCTGAATCAATTTCAAATTGAATTGGATGAGACAGTTGCTATCTCGAACAAACTACTGCCAAGAGCATCACTTCAGAAATACCAAATGTCTGGTTAAATGCATGGCATGGGCATATTTCTTTAATACTTGAAAAGTGTCTCAAATTGTGTGTATTGACAGTTCCATATAACAAAACTAAAGTATTTAGTTGTAAAAATCTGAAGCTGTACGTAAGCTAACTGCTGTGGTAGATATGATAACTTGTTCCTGCCAGATTTGCTCTTACATTTAAGCCAACATAACTTCTATTTGTATATAGCTTTTAAACTTGGCTGACCATGTCACAAAGGACTTCAAAATGGTATCATGCTTTTAGGGAGACATGCTGCCTGTTTGCCTATGCCTGTTTAGAACTTTACATAATGGAATCTTTCATGAACAGTGTGTTTAAAATGCTTAAATATAGAATATTACATGCAGTTCTATTAGCACAAGTGCTTCTTTGGGAAGCCTCACTCCCTTCAGTATAGCTACTCTCAAGTTGGCAAACTGGTAACATAAGAAGCATTAAGCATTGATTTCTTGGTATTTTTTACAGGTAGATCTGCCAAAAGCAACTGTGATACACTTCCTATCATTAGAGGTATGCAGTTAAGTATTGTCATTAAAACTCTAATTGAACAATACATGATGAATTCTGTTACTAATGAAATGGAATGCGAAATTCACCCATTGTTTCTCTCCTTCAAGGAGTTTGAACTAGGTTTTCAGACTTCTAAGGATTTTTTTTTTTTTACCTAAAGAGCCTGACTGAGCCTAGAAAAATCTTTTTGTTAAATGCCCAAGTTACGTAAGACATCATTAGGAAGTCCTAATCCAAAGCTATTGTTTCTTCTCCAAGAATAGTTATCTGAAATTAAGATTTGCCACTTGTTTGCAGAAACCAAGAAGCATTAGTAGCAGTTTCAACAAAGGTGTTTCTTGAAGCTGTTAATGGCAGAGGACCCAAAATACAGAGGCAGTTGTTTCAAGTACAGTAGCTGAAACATCTCTTAATGAAGCAAAGATAAAAAGGGGATGCTTAAATATTATGTTAACACCTTTAGTAACTCAAACTGCTTGATGGGGGGGTGCAGGTAATCCCAAAGACAAAGCTCTTTTCCTTCCTCCAGTCACAGCAGCAGCTTTGAAGTCAGAAGCTTTTACTAGATATGGATGCCTCCCCACCCCCCAAAAAAATACATACACATACACACAAACCAACCAAACAAAAAAAGGAAAAAAAAACCCACAAACAAAACATTAAAAAAAACCCCAACCACACCAGAAAACCAAATTAAAGATTGGCATCCTGCCTGGAAGCAGATTTAGTAACTTTCATACCTTTCATCTACCACTCTGAAGCGATGTGTGTCTGGTAATTAGTCCCCACTGAAATATTTGAAAGTATTTTCAAAATATTTAGGTTATGGGGTCTCTCTGAATCATGGATATAGTTAATCACCTTTGACTTATGAATAAAAAAAATTTAGACTGCACATGATCAGCTTGCATCCTTCTGATCATTCTTATATCACAGTTCTCATATTTTGTCTGGCATTGTGAAATTGATGGAGCCCTTTTCATTGCTTATGTCACTTTTATCTCTAAACTATCTCTGTGAAGAATTAGTGATCATTTTCTTAATACATTTCTCTTAAAAAATTTTAAATCAAGTTGCACATGTTAGTATGAACTTTGTTTGAAATCTGTTTAATTAAGGAGCATTGACACTACACAATGTTCAGAATCCTATTGGGAGAAGCATTTCCTTCACACGAGAATGTAATGCTGTGTCATAGTTCCTTGTCAATTTTTTTTCTTAGTTTGATGGAGATAGACAAGCCTTTGATGCTACTGTGAGACAGCTGATGTCACGATGGCCAAAACAGAGATGTTCATACTTACAAGCAATTTGTGATGAAATTTACAGTATCAAAATGGAAAAGAGGTAAATTATTTTTTTTACGTTTTTACAGGTACTTAAAACTTACCTCAATTACTTCTACATTCAAACTTTACTAAATAAGCTGATCTTAATTTGTCCTCCCTGAGAAAAAAAAAATATTCAAGCACTGTGTATAGTTGAGTACTATGAGAAGAGTTTACCAGTCATCTAATCCTTATGGTAACATGTAAATTCCTCATTTTTATAAGTCTTTTCAAGAAATTCTAAAATGTATTCCCACTGTTACCTCATTTGCTGGCTTTGTTCATAAAACTGAATAGCAACAACTCTGTACATTCAGGTATACTGCTATTCTACTACACAGTAACCTTTTTTCATGGGAGGGACTTGGCTTGATTTCTAAAGCTCATGAGCACACTTAATTCCTCCTGCTTTGAGGGGATAAGATGGGAATCTGGCACAGCTGACGGACTGTCCAGCTTTAAGCAAATGCAGTGCATGCTCTCCCAACATGTACAGTAAAGCCTGTTTCTGTTTAAGCGTAAAAACTAGTTCAATTCGTAGTCTCCTTGTTGGATTCTGGCAAGGATAAAACAAGATAGTCTGGGCATATCCAGTTTTAAGCCTCAGATTTTTAACTGTTGCTCGTACTTGTACAGTTAAATAAGACCTGGGTATTTATTTCCTATTGTGGGTTTCATTTACAATTCATTTTCTTCAACCTGTCTTCAGCCTGAAGGTACTACTAAGATTTTTAATGAGACCGAAAACTGACTTTTTTCCTTTTTCCTAGAGATGCACCAAAATTGCTTGAGGTTCACTATTTACTAAGGCAACTAAATATCAAGTAAAACTTTATTTTCTTTCTTGTGGCTTGCAAGGCTGCGAGCAACAGAACCCAATTACAATACCTATGAATAATATTTCATACAACATTGGGTGTGAATGTAATGCAGTCCTCAATGAAGTCTTTCTTTCCCATTTGATGCCTGCCCACAGAACCCTGCTTAGCCCAAAGTCTTCAGATCACTGAACAAAAACTCAATAGGCTCCAGAGAAAGGGAATGAAGGGGAAAATTGGCAGTGTCAGCCATAGGAACTAAAACTTACTGCTTTTCTGCTGAAAGCTTATTGCCAAGATTCACTACAGGTACTGTAGCTCTTGAACCTGCACTTTCAAAGTTTAAAAATTTTCTCTTTTCCTTCCCTCTGCAGGGTTCCTGCTCTAATCCTGTACAGTTACCGAGATGAATACAAGGTTTTGGTTTAGTGCTTCAAGCATCTTTTATGGGATGCTTTTACTAACAGACAACAGTGTTTTGTCAAAAGGAATTTCAAAATACAGGCACCTAATGCCTTTTTATGTGTCCAGATTGAATTTCACCTGTAATATAAAACTGTATATTTATGTAAAAAAAGTGGAAATATTTTATAGGCAATTATGGAGCAAGTCTGACTACAGCCACAGCTCTGTTCTGTGTTATTCTTGCCTCATACACTATGAAAGATTGATCATCTGTGCAGATGTAAAACTACTTTTTTGGGTTTTAAATAAAGTTTAAGAATGCCTTTTATGTCAACATGCAACAGGACCGAAATGAGAAACTCAGTTCAAGGATTAAAAAGGATGAACTGTCTTCAACTCTAACAAACTGTTTTAAACTTTTTTGAAGAAGGGGTGTTATGTAATAAAAGGTTTGGCTGTTGAGCCTTCTTGAAATACATATTACAAGCTTTCTGTGATTGTTTTTAAACCTACTGTTTTAATTTCTATATAAATGGTAGACTTCAAGCTGACAGTTGTTGCAAGCCTGGCTGCTGATGCTTGTCCTGTCTGTACTTTTGCATTCAAAGCAAGCAGCAGCTTTCTCAGAGATGAAATAAGACTGGTAGAGGGAAAACTTGGTTCAGACCTAAACAACCTAAACCTAAGACTTAAGAGAAACAGAAGAAAGTAAGAAAGACAATAAGGAGAAACTGAAGAGAAGCAGTAACAGTTCAAAACTGGTTATATCTTTCTTCACATGGGTTGTCAGATTAAGTTTGATATTAGTCATAGTAATGATGGACAGCTTATTACCTTCTTGAAGCTAAAAATGTATCAACCACCCCATGAGGAAAAGATGGG
This sequence comes from Actenoides lindsayi, assembly GCA_025331215.1. NCBI lineage: Eukaryota > Metazoa > Chordata > Aves > Coraciiformes > Alcedinidae > Actenoides > Actenoides lindsayi. The sequence continues at coordinate 24,256 of WTSP01009509.1, read as the reverse complement.
CTACAGCAGCTGTAGTTAACTATACATCAAACTATTTACAGTTCTGGAGTGAATATGCAGAAAAATGCTAAGATTCTGGGAAATACACTGACGTTTACCCTCCCTCCCCCTCTGGTACCTTCTGTTTAAACAGCTTATTCCAGGGTTTTTTCTAAACTCACATGATTGCCTTTAGCAGTAAGAAATGCCTACTTTCTTTTTTTGGCCTTTTCTAGTACTAGAGAGGAGGCAAAGTTGAAATACATAAAGAGGTAACTTCAACCCAAAAACTTCTGAGAACTGCGAGAGTTTTAACAGCAACACACCAAGTAGCATGAGGGGAGACAATCATAAAGGCACAAGTAACTACACCATTCCTAGCAAGTCACATCAGTCATTACAAACAAATCCATTTCTCATTGTGTTTAATAGGAACAATTAAGTATTCACCTTTTACATCTGCTCATAGGAAGGAGCTACTTTTAAGATGGTGAGGGAAATTCAGATCCCTGAATGCACTGAAGGATGGAGCTTTAAAAAAAAAAATTAAAAATTAGGTGACATGAGCATTTTTTTAAGCCATGTCTGAAGGGAACGTGAGGCAGAGTTCTGCCCTCCCTCCAACCTGAGCCAGGGTCAGCAGAGCTGGATCAGCATGGAGCAAAGGCACAGCTGCAAGAACTCAAGCACTGTGCTGCACTGCATCCTGGAGACGTGGCTCTCTAAGACAGAAACAGGAAAACTGCCATTCCTGATAATATGTTGGCACCTGCTTTTCTTAGTACTATTGAGGCTTACCTATAAAACTGGGCATCTGTCACTGAGACTCCTGCTCCAGTCTTTCTTTCCTCCCACTATGGTGGCATCTATCTTCACCCTGTGTTAGCCCCAAACATGTTTTACTCTGCCCACTCGTATAATACAAAATAAACAGCAGTGTAAGTACAAAACTAGTTGGCAGCCGAGTGTAAAGCTATTTCAGTACAACCCTGCAAATACTCCTGCCCCACAACAATCCACAGAAAGTACCTTCTGCTCTCAGTTTTAACAAAAGTACTGATCACATCCCAGTATCCTGCTGGAAGGAAAGCCAAAGACAACTCAAAAAGAAATGGACTTTGAGCAAAGATCAAGTCTGTTACAGTGATGGTAGGACACTGTTCCATCACTGCGTTGCTTTACTCTTCTTGTTCTTGCTTTTCTTGTCTTTTTTCTTCAAGCCGTCCATGTTAGCTCTCAGCAAATTTGAATATGCCTGAAACAATTGGAACCATTAAAAGAACAAATACTTAAGTGACAGTCTACTAGAGGTAACATTTTAGATACTGCTAATGGATAGGTATCTGTTTTTTCAGAGAATCATGCTCTTACACCCAACACTGGACAACTATTGTTTCTAAACTAACACAGAGATTGTTAAGATAAAATAAAATGGGATTTATTTGATTGGGGGTTTTTTTAAACAAATGCAGACAGACAGGTACTCTAAGGTTAATGTGTACGGCAGTTCAGCACTCAATCCATTCCCAGCTGACCAGCACTCCCTACTGACCATTCCCCAATATCTACAGAAAAGGCAGATTAAAAGGTACACAAAACTTACCATCTGGAATTTATTTACTTCCTTTGAGCTCACCTACAAAAGTAATACTGGAGGTTAACCAAGAAAACAATGGCTTCTAACAAGCAACAGTACATGTTTACCCACCAGTGACCCTCTGGTGTTTTTAGCAGCAGTTTATCAACTCACCCCATTCAGTGGTAGGTAGGTAGGCTCTACTGACATGTCATAGGGCTTCACTGATTTAGGAAACTGGAAACATTCCTTACTCAATTAACAAAATCCTTCACAAAATCATGTAACAGTCTGGGTTGAAAAAGACCTTAAAAATCATTTAGTCCAACCTCACTGCCACGGGCAGGGATACCTGCTGCTTGACCAGGCTGCTCAAAGCCCCATCCAACCTAGCCTCAAACACTTCTGTGCATGGGGCATCCATAAGTTCTCTGAGCATCTTGTTCCTGTGTCCCACCACCCTCACAGTGAGGAACTCATCCTAAATCCATGTGTTTTCAAATAGGAAGAAAGTGAAAAAACATTCTAAGGAAGGTTTTATTTTATGGTAGGGTCATAAAAATATGTTGCAGCCCAGATTCTCTCAACTAATTCTCAAAGTAAAATTTTTCCTTGGGTTACATCACAGAGGAGAACTAAAGTCAACTAAAGCCTTTCCCAGTCTCTCAAAGTAAACACGCATCAGGTTTTCAACTTCCAGTTAACATTTCCTGAAACACAAACAGCTCTGTAAATGGCAGGGGGGGGAAGGTATGCTAAGCAAGATGAATGCTTAGAAGAGTCTACCCATGCCCACGCTTCCTTGCCAGGAAATAAGGAACCCTTTCCTACTGTTTCACAGTCTGGGAACATTCAATTCTTTCCTCAGTTGCAAGAACCTTCAGTAAAAATTCCATCAAGGTCTATAGGAAACTATCTCTTTGTCACCGGAGCGTAGGACCTTTATTCTCCTTGGAGCAAAATCTTTTGTCCTCATACTGCAAGGTTCCATATCTGCCCTGTGTCCTTCTGCCCACGTCTCTAGAAGCAGCTTTCCCCTTCCCTGCAAACCATTTCACCTGACTCAACACACAACAGCCAAAGTTGCTGGAAACAGGCAGAGTCCCTTTCTGCTGTGCTGCAATACCACTCTAAGCAAAATCCAGCGTACAGAGCAAAATGATAAAACTACTGTCCCATCTGTAATGCTGAGTGTAAGCATTAAAACTTCTGGCAAGTTTAACACTTTGCTATCCCAGCTTCAGCCACGTGTTTAGTTACCATATGGTTTCTCTGGAATTAAGAGGGTAGTTCTCATGAAATTAATGTAAAGACAAATTTCACTTAAAATACGGGGTATTAAATAAAAGACAAGTAGGGCCACTAAGCTTTCTAACACAAAGTTGTCACTTACCACTGTGCTAATTTTTTTCTTTCCATCCGTTGCTCTTAGAAGACACTTATTGTCTGCTGGTTCAAAACTTTCTACGTGTCCTTTGCGTGGGACTGGTTTTGTTCGGCCATCATCTGTATTGAAAGACAGAGAATGTTTATTCATCATTTCACTAAAATCACCAGATGCCTCCTGACATGAGATGTTAAAAACTGCTCATGAAGAGACCTGTAAAACACCTCGGAATTTAAGGCCATCTGAACTGACACCGCTGCAAAATTCTTCACAGACCTCTTCGCCTGTAACCCCAGGAAGATCTGTTTCATAAACTACTTCTGCCAGGAAATAAATGTAAATCCTTACCTTGACAAGCTGTATGAACTGCCTGCTTAGCAGCAGTATGTTTTAAATGCATGTCAAACCAGTCTGCAACACTCGACTACTCAAGTGGTGCCAGCTAGCCAGAAACCAGAGAAAGATAAAACACACAAAAGCAACACTACAATTCCCCTTTTATAGAAACCTAAGGATTTCCAAATGTTGTTTAATAATTGGAAAGTCCCAGTTATTTCCTGCAGTTTGAAATACAGTCTTTATCGAAGCTTATTAGTACTGCAGGTAGGATGACTGATTTCACCACACGACTACTCTTGTTTTCATATACTCTGAATTACAACCGTATCTTATAAAATACACACTAACAATGCTAGGTTTGATTTAAAGGAACACCTCTTCAATCCAGTAGCAGACTTAAAACTTACATTTTTTCAGCGTTATGAAAACACTCCCCGAAGTTCTGCACTTTTGAAAGAGTCTGGTAAGCTCTGTCAGGAACTGCAAAAGAAAGAGACCCCATCGTTGGCTGGAGGCCACCACGCAGGCGTCGATTTCCTCTCCCTAGGCAGCCCAACGCCTCGCTCCGCCGGCGCCGTTCCCACAGGCCGGGCTCCCCCAGTCCCGCGGGAATACGCACCAAGGAAAAGGGCAATTCCCGGTCTTCCCCAGGCCGAAGCCGTAGGACGCGAGGCCCCTGCCACAAACGGCCCAGCTCGAGGCCCCGAGGAGTCTAAACCCCGCAGATCTCTCGCGGCCCCAGCGCGTCCGCCCTCCCTCGCCCCAGTCACCGGGTACAACGATGCTCGCTCCCCTCCCCCGCCGTCGCGGCAGGCGATGGGGCGGCCCACGCACGGGCCTGGCACACCCCGGCTTTCCGGGCCCTCCCGTGCACCGCAGAGGGCACAGGGCCCGTCCCAGGCGGCCGGAGGCCTGCCGCGCCCAGCGCTCCGTGCCGGGGCGGCCCAGGCAGCCCCCCACCTGCTCGCTCTCCAGCAGCACCATCCTGCCCCGACCACCGGAAACCACCGCCGCGCGGGCGGGCGGACGCACGCGCACCACGGCACGAGGCGGACCCGCGCACGCAGCCACGCCCACCCCCCCAGGCTCCGCGCGCCGCTGGCAGAAGGGAGCGGAGCGGGGATCGCCTCGCGCTGAGAGGGCGGGGGCGGGCAGCGGGGCTCCGCCTTGCGGAGGGGAGCGCCACGTCAGCAGCGCGTGGCCGCCTAGCGCCCGGTGGCTGAAAGCGAGCGGAGAGCGTCAGCGTGGCGGGGGAGCCGCTGCGGGGGCTCTGCAGCTACCGCCGCTGTACCCCCACCTCACTTAGGCGGCCCTCCCCCGTTAGGCCCCACTCCGGCTGTTCGGGAACGGTCGCAGCGCGGGGCTTTTCCCCGGCAAACGGCTCGTGTAGGCGCAGCCTGGAGGAGCGGCACCTTCAGCTCCTCCTCCCTGAGACGCTGCACATCACCGCGGCGGGCTCCCGGCTCTCTCAACCCGGGCGGCCGCGGCCTCACGTAACCCGCCGGCAGGGGCTCGGGGTCGGAACGATGGCCTGCGAGTAGCCCTCGGCGGGCCCGGGGATGGAACGTGCGGCCTGCCGAGAAGCGGGGCGCTTGCCTGGGCACCGCGCGATTGGTGGCTGTGGGAGGTCACAGTCCAGCGCAGACTCCCTAATTCCCGCTCCTTGGACAGGGTGTTCCAAGTACTGCGTGCCTCAGCTACGCCAGGTAGCAGGAACAGCTCACAAGAGTTAGCTTCACGTAGAAACGCAGAACTGCGACCAGTGAACTGGTGAAATGCCTGGTGCAAGGGTCCTGGCCAGTGTCACTGCTTAGAGGCCAGTGGGGGAAAGGGTGTGACTTGACACAAATGAGCAAGACCCCTAGATTTGTACAAGAAACGGCTAAGAGGAAAAGCAGCGTCTAGCTGGAGCGAGAGGGTATTTTACACCTGGTACACTTGAAGCTCCTGAGGGGCAGATTATGGAAAGGGGGAGTTTTCTGTCACTCCCAGGTTAGTCTTTCTGGGAACACACAGAAATAGCATTTGATCTAGTACCTTTTCGTGTTTCTGACAAGGAGAATTGATGTCTTTTTCCTCCATGGACCTAACAAAAAAAGGAAGATGATGCCTTACATACTGATGAAAAACTGCTCTCAGGCTGAAAGGTGCTTGAGTCTCTGAGGAACTCATACTGTTCATTTGGGAGCTCTAGACAGAGCATTCTGCATTCTAGACAGAACTGAAGTACCTTCTGGTGTTACCGTTCTCATGGTGGGGGTGTTGTTTCATATATAAAACAACACTTCATAATCTGAGATTCTAATCACTCCAAAAGTTGAGTTTGCATTTGTTGTCCATTTGCAGGTTAAGCAAGAGGCGGTAGAGGGTGCTGTGATTGCACACACAGAAATGGAATTGCCTAAAGAACAGGGAAACAAATACCCACGAGCCAGGTCATCACTACACGGCTATGGTTTATCAAAATCTATCAGTTTATTACATTAACTCCATTTTGTTGGAGTCAAAAGGAAGTGCAGAGGTCCAACACAGAGATCCACACAACAAGATCTTTCTGCCCTAAGTGTGGATGGTATTATCCTCCTGATGCTTTTGCACCATTATTATTTGCAGTTGAGGAGGAAAGACCTCAGAAAAATAAATGTAATTGTTTCTCATAGCATTAAAAACCTCATGAAAACTAGTGAGGAATATGCATTATTTAAGGCTCCTGAAAATGGGCGTTCTAAGGCAACACCATCAGTGCTGTGGTCCAAAGTACTGACAGACCAAAGCCTTGTGATGGTCCCTGCCCCTAAAAGCTTACAGTCAGTGTCCACAAGCAGTGAAGACAGGTGGATGCAAGGAGTCTTTGCTGACACACTACCTCTTAACCCTGCCTGGTTGCAGGAGCAGTCATAGCAAATTCCTAATTACAAGAGATGGGTTTGTCAGAAATCAGAGTAGGGTTGTGTTTTCAAGAGAGTTCTAAACAAGGAGCATGCAATAGTGCTGCAGGTTTTTATAGGCAGCTTGTGAAAGAAGAGCAGAAATGGAAAAATAAAACAATTGCAACATACTCCCCCTTGGAAATTACTGCGGTCACAGGAAGGCAGAAGAAGTGCATTTCCACTCATGCTTGCCAGAAGAGAAGATGGGTGGTCTCATAGCTGAAACATGGGGACTACAACTCTCACCTGAATTCCAACTCCAGTTCACCAGAGAAGTCTTTGGTTGCCTTGAAGCAGTCTCCTAACTTCCCTATACCATATCTCCCCTTTCATAAAAATGGAGAAAGATACGTAGTTATTCTCTATACCTTTGTCATTAAAAAAAGCTTAAATGCCCGTGGGATGAGAACCGTGGAGTGTTTTCCCCTTTTGCACAAAAATCTCAACCAGCTGTTAGGAGCTACTTGTGTTGCTGTGGTGTGCCTTTGGTACGCCGTGGACATAGTCGTGCCCACCTTCATGTAACTGAGATAGCAGCAGCAGTGTAGCTGCATCAGAGACAGCACAAAGATACTGGGCATCTACCTATCTGGGTAGATTCCTCACAGGAACCTGCACTACCAAAGCTTCTGGCTCTGCTGTATGCTGGAAGAAGGGACAAAGGGGAAACCACGATGAAGATCTCCAGAGCACTGCATAAATAGTAAGTTTTTCAAATCTGTTGTTTTATCAGCAGTTTTTCTGAAAATGTATTTGTCTCACTGCTAATGAAAGAAGTGGCTCCACTGACTTGCTGAGTTTCTTTCCATAAGAAAGAAGGCTATTTTTGGGGGTATGTGTATTAGCTTATCTTCCTGATCTTGAAGTTGTTTTTCAGCCAGAATGTCACAATTTAATTGAGGGAGAAGCCTTCATGGCAATTGCAAAGAAGGTGAAAATGGAATATTTTAAACGATTTTTTTACAAAAAAATAGATGGAACAGGGGAATGCTGACATTGCTTTACTTTTGCCAAAGGCTGCCAACACTTGGAGGGAATCAGCTATTCAGCTGGTGAAAAAGTGCTGAACAAACACTGAAGGAGCTAAAGGGATACTCCCAGTCATGATATACTTGCTTTTCACTCTATCTCCTGCCCCAGTCTAATGCCTTCTCCCTCACCCCCTGCCCTCAGACAAAAAAAAAAACAAAACAAAACAAACAAAAAAAAAGGGTGAGGAAAGAAAAAAAAAAAGAGAGAGAGAAAAGGAAAGAAAGAAAAGACAGGTTGGATTAAAACAGTAGCAAGAGGACTTGGTGTATCCTGAGAGTTGGCAGGGGTATTACTATTTTGTAACCTGATCTGTCATGTGACTACAGCTAGGCAATAAAAATAAGTCTCCTACCAGCCCTCCTGTTTGCTCAACTTTATTATATGGTGTCAGTGGAGAACTACTTTTCTTTTTTGGCAAAAATTTTGCAAATGAAGCCACCTGAATCATTAAATCCTGAAGGAAATCTGGCAGAGGACTGGAGGAGGTTGTTGCTGTGCTTCCAAGTTTTCCTGGAAGCAAGCATGTACTGAAGAGAACTGGAGAAGGTGAAACCTTCTTCTCTCCTAAATGTGGTGGGAGGGGCAGGAAGCAGAAAAACAAGATTATTAGAGGCAAATTAAATTCCAGATCAACTTTAGTAGGGGTTGGCAAAGATCTGTTTGAATTAATTAGAAAAGATTACTTCTTGTTACGGACTACCACACACACTCGGCTGCTGCACACCACAGCGAGCAGAAATGTAATAACATACTGTAAATTATAGTGTGCTCACCACAGTGCACAAGATGAGTTAATAACAGATAATGGCCCACAATTCACAAGTGGATCGTTCTGGTAATTCTCTTTGATCTGTAAGTTCAAGCACATTGCGTCACAGTATAGCTACGCACAGGAAAAAGCGTTGGTGTTACGGCAAAACCCCAGTAACAGCTTCCCCCCCTTTTACAAGTCTATCATTAGCACTGTAAAAACTGAGATGAACACCTCACTGCCTTACTGGCCGGACCAGATCTGAGATTAATGGGAGCCAGCATTTAACAGTGGCTCAGTGGGCAGAAAGGCTAATAACCCTGGAATAGCTACCAAAACATCCCCAAACTCTGAGCCAGGGAAGTAAAGAAGTAAAGTTTTAACAAGAGCAAGGAACAGTTACTCTTTTTTCTAGTGCTGGGTTGATTTCCAGCTAAACAGTCAGCAGGTTCCATGGGTACAGCTGAATGTCAACCCCAAGATCGGGCCTTAACCTTTATAAGTGGTCCTTGCGAAAAGAAATAAAGGACATGCAAGGGGATGATGATCAGTGAGCTGTGGAACAGAGAGATGTAGAGGCACAAAGCGGTGTTACTTGCCTCATCTGCTGGTAACCACGAAAAAGAGTTTCTGAATAGATTCAGACAGAGAACTAAACAAGGCATTTTAGAAAGATCTTTCTGAGACAAGGCTATGCCACTAGAAATCTGCTGGGTCCCTGGTGAGGAGGCAACTTCCACAGAGAAGCTCTCCACAAGAAACAGGAGGTGGTCTCTCATTGTCTTAGGAACCAGTTCATGTATCCTGAGCTCAACATTTCTGTTCATCTTAGTGAATTCCTCCTATTTTATTTAATATTATTTTTTATTTACCCAAAATGAGTTTCAAAGATATGTTAAGAGTAACCTTGAGTTCAACAGGCATGGACTTCATATTGTGAAATAGCAATGCTAACAGTGATTTATGTTTCGTGAGGGAGACCAGGAAATAGATATAGATAGATTTCTTAAAGCTCTAATGCACCACGTTACTATTGTAGTGGAAACCAAAGCCTATCTGGAGTGAAACACAAAAAGATCATTTGCTGGAAAAGGGCTTCATGGTTTTGAAGTACCATCCAGATTTTAGAAAGCTTCTCTGTCGGGGAACATAAGGGATGTATATTTACCATATTGTTAAGTGTCTCACACGTGCTCAAAATGGTTTTGTGACAGGCCCCCATCTCACAAAAAAAAAAAAAAAGATGAAAAAATAGGGCCAAAAGACAGGCAGCCCAGATGTGGAATTAGTCATCTGTACAATCGATAGTGTCATCTGTGCTCTCTAGGGAAACCCTGTGGCACAGCTCATCCTGGGGATGATGCAGCAGAGTGTGCATCCCTACAATGACATGTATGTAATGAATCCATGAACTATGCTGTTGTGCATGACACACTTTTGGGAAAGTGAAATTAAAGAGACAATTCAGATTAACTCCCTGAGTATGAGGAAGGGCCTAGGAAGAAGAAGCAACATGTCACAGTAAGTGTTTACATTTGAAGGACAGGTCAAACAAAACACAGCCTCACAGACCTCCACAAAACACTGTGCAAAACACTGCAGTAAAACGGTCAGATAAAGAAAGAGAGACAGGCAATATTAGGCATCCACACTGTGTTTTGAAGGTACACTTGTCCCAGTAACTTTCAGCTGTGAGCAGAGCAGAGGGAAGTGTAAGAACAGTCTGTTCTGAAGGAGTGCACCTGTGAGGTGACACAGCTGAGCTGTCCCATCCCCACTGCCTCTCTCCTCCAGCAGCCTCTCCAGTTCTCAGTTGGTGGCTGCCTGCTGCTGCTGTTGCTTCTGGGAAGAGACGCAGCGCTGTATGCACGTACATGAACTAGAGCCTGCATGGCCAAGAGTGCTGCACCTCCTGGCAGAATGAGTCTTCAGAAGTGACTTAGCAATAGCATGGGCTCTGAGTCCAGATAGATGAGACACTCATATAGAAACAAACAAACATCTACTGGAACATGCTCATATCTGTACAACATAGAGAAGTCTACTGTGGTTGGACTCCCAGTTTATCTTCTCCACGGCCAAAATTATAATATCTTGGTAGTTACACCTCACATTGTTACTCTTAAAATGAAGGTATTTAAACTTTTTAGAGATGTGAAATTAATTTTTAGTGTACATCCCACAAATTTTTCGAAGGTTACAGGACTACTCAAATGATGGACCTTGGTCTGTGTTCGAACCAGGAGTAACTTTTGCAAGGTGTTGAGGCTTGTCCCCTTCCACTTTGGGGTATGAACATTCACACAAGGGACTCAAAGACTTTCTGAAAGTAAACCATCAAATTCTTCTTCCTTGCAATCCCATTGGCATCAATACAGCCATGGTAGTGTACAGGAGGTCAGAATTTGGGAGCTGTTAACATTACTCTGTCTTTGGAGCTGTGAACTATAAACCACAAATTCATCAAGGTTAAAACTTTGCTATTATCTTTAAACCAATTTTGTGATGTGAGCTTTCAGTGTGGTTTCAGTGGGTCTTTGTAAGTCATCTGTGAACTCCAGTGGTGCAGAATCAGCTCTGTAAAATATGATGCACCTTCTGGATGCTCTAGAAATGGTATTTACCAAACCTCACAGGTCATCTCTCCAGCAGGAAGAGGGTATATAATCATCACTTCATTTTATATGTCAGATTTCTAAGCAGACACAGAACGTCCGGTTAAGAGCTGTGCAAAGCATCAAGGAGGTAATTAAGTTCAAGCTCAAGAGTAATGAGGTGACAGAGATTGGGCTGAGCACCGTTTCTTTCACGGCGATGTGTCCTACTTTCAGAAACACAGAAATGCAGTTGTGAAAAATTTCCACCAGACATTCCCAGTGAGGTTACAGAACTTCTTTTTTGTTTTGGTTTTTTTTTCCCCTGTGTAAGTATTTACGAGACAGAATGAAGAATATCACACCACATTAAAAAACAAAACAAAACAAGTCAATGGGAATTCTAGGTCAGCAGATTGTCACCAGGGAGGACAACATTGTCCTTGATATCAGAGAACAGCAGGGGATGTGTAATTAGAAAAGGAGCCACAAGGTCTTTGCTGTCCTCCATCTGCAGTCTCCTCAGAAACCCAAGCAATGTATATTTTCTCGATACTGTGGGGTGTTGCTATCTCAGGAAGAAAAGGGTCACCTACCACCTCACCAGCACTGTTTCCTGCCTCTGAGCCTGCCCAGCGAAGCGAGACCTGGCTGGACTTCTGAGATTTAAGGATCACAACACAAAGCTGCAATGCCTGTAAAACAATAGTTTCTTCACAGCTCAAGTGAGGATGTCTGATGCAACAGCCACACGGCACAACAAAGAGACAAGTTAGTTACCAGATGAGTGAGGTGACAGAGACTGGCTTAGAAGTTATTGCTCTCACTTCCACAAGCCCTAATTTTGAAAAAACGAGACAGTTTTGACTGTTACCACCAGATACTTCCAGTACGACTCCCTTCTTGTAAAAGCTGCCAAATGTACCTCCTTATTCAAGCTGTACTGGTATTTCTTGCTCTTCCCTAACACTCCTCCAAATGTCCAGACACTTTCTAGGAACAGGGTGGTGTGGGGAGGCCACTCTGTGCAGCCAGCAGCTGCCCTGGGTTCGCTGGGTCAGCGGCTGGAGGAAGCAGTTTCCTGTTTTGCTGGTGCTCAATGCCACTTAACAATAGGGGGAAAGGAAAAACTGCAGGATCTAAGCATAGCAAAACTGTTTTCTACACAAGCTGTCCGCCTGCCTCCCCGCTCTGCCCTGGATGTCCTCCACCTCATGTGCCCACCCCAGCCAGTGGACAGCATTAGAGGAGAGAAGACAGAGGCACTTGAGGCCAAAGTAACGAGGACTTGAGGCCATCTCTGCTGTATAAATGGCCTGGACCCCTTGGCAGTGAGTCTGAACCAGCAGACTGAATATTACTAGTTTGTCTTTTCCTCCTGCTTCCTCTGAGAGAAAATGAGATCCACATGCAGTGCTTCTGAAGCATCAGCGTCAGCAAGAGTCACTCATGCTTTCTTAGAACACCTAAAACATCTCATCCATCCTAGTAGATGGTTTTCTGTACCATCCTGAAATAATAATTTCCAGCAGTGGTCAGCTCATTAGGGTGGGAACAGCATTGGCAGCAATTCCTCACTTTGCCTTTCTGAACAACATCCTTTTCTAATGGTTTGCTTGGTGCTGAACCCTTAATCCACTCTTATCAGCTCCCGGAGTGCTCTTACTCTCCTACTCTCCTCCTCCTGCTTACACTCTCAGGCAACATCCCTTCCTACCATGCCAGAGTTTGGCTCTTGTGATCCCTGTTCATCTCCAAATCCTGCCTCCCTCAGTGGTCTTGTTTTTCAAAAGCATCTTCTGAGATCAGGGGTTGCAGGGTTTAAGTTCTGTAAAGCAGTTTAAACTAAGCATTGTAACTGTGACTGGAGCCACTCAGAAACAGCAAACACAGGTACCCAAACTGTAATCCGAGTTTGTTGCTCTCCCAGTCCCTTTATTTCTGCCTCCCCCTCTCTGTTTCTGAATACATGTTGTCTTCAAAGGCTCACAGAGCAGCAGACAAGAGCCTCAGGCAGATTGGGAGTCACAGGCTCTTTGTTAGCGCTCAGGCTATAGAAATCCCAGGTGAGTCACCCCTGCTTGCAGTAGCAGGTAACCCAGCCATTGCCAGTCAAGCTCACAGAGCCTTGAATGCAACCCTGCCAAGGAAATTCTGAGAAGCAATGTAGCTATTATAAATGCAGTTCCTTTGTTATTGCCTGTAGCCTTAAAAACCTGTCACAGTTCAGTCCTCCAGCTTTTAAAGTTCAGAAGTAGCATTGCTTGAAGATATAGCATGGAAGTTTTGCACTGGGTTTACAGGACAGTGTGCCAGAAACCTCCACATTGAAGGATTTCTTTTGTGTAAGGTTTTTGCTTGTTTGTTTGTTTGTTTGTTTGTTTAAGGAAAAAATCACCTAACAATCCCACCTGTTGGTTTTGGTTTGGGTTTGTTTTCAGACAAGCTGTGATTGGGTTATAGTGCTAATTAAAAGCAGGAAAATTTCCAGGACTTAAACTGCCACACAGAGTGAAAATTTGCCATAGAGCTCAGCCAGTGAACCATAGTAATGTAGGGCATCTATCATGCTTAAAACTTACAGTGACGCAACAGTGTTTTATCATCATCTGAGCACAGCAGGAGAGCTAGAACTCCACTGAACTCCATTGGAAGAAGAGTGCTTTAGGCTTTTTATGAAGAACTACACAAAAAAGGATATGTTTGAGATCAAAAAAAAACCCTCCCACAAATCCTAAGACAAAACTGGCTTCATCTACACTAAAGGTTTACCTAACATTACTTTGCAATCAAAGTATGATGTTCTCTCATCTTCATCTTTTCTTCCTTTGTTTTCCCAGACAAGATTGAAGAGTATCATTAATGCAAGTATCTCAGAAGGCTTCTGTCGTCTGTCATACGTGTTTATATATCCATGCCTACTGGGTGCAGTCTGGGAAAATCCCATAGTGCTCTTGAGGTAGCATAAAGAGCACAGGACCGAGCAGTGGCACAACACCAGCGACACATGAAGCAGTGATGTCTTAAACGTTGTGTGGCACTCAGTGCTGTTAGGACAAGTTAATTCCCAGGTTAAAGGAAGATAACGTAGGAAGCATCATTATTCACAAGACATCATATGCTATCTCAGGTGCCTGTTACTCTTGCTCGACCAGTTCCATTGTTACCAGTGTATTAGTCACCTGACCACACTGAACATCAATCTTTCACTCCTCATTACACACTCAACTACAGGCTGCACTATAGGCTTGCTCTATCCTGTAATTACAATATATAGCTGTGCTATAAAATCTATTATGTCTAGAGGTCAGACTCAGAAACAAATTAATTAATTGCACTTTCTCCACTTCTAGGCTAAGATAAGGTTTTTTTACTACTTCTCAGTAAAAGGCTCTGCTTTTTTCCATAACACAGATGGTTTGCTGTAATATGCAGCTCGTCAGCACAAAACTCTTTCCTACAGAGGCAAGCAACAGGCATTTTATCATCACAGGGCACCTGATTATCAATATTATAAAGTTATCTTTTGGCAGAGAAGTCTTGGCAGCAAATGGCCTCTTCAATCTGAAAGAGATTAGCAGTTCTGCAGCAGGCCAGTGCCGAAGTGACAAGTCAGCCTCTGGGTGGGGGCAGTGGCAGAGCGCTGCACGGGGGACGCACCCCCATCCAGGAGTCGAGTGCTTTTCCACTCAGCTTGGCCACAAGGCTTCATACCTTTCAAAGGCTTACAAATTGAAATGCTGGATCTCAATCGGATTACATGATTTGTGAGATGGTAAATGTCAGGGTGGCCTTTGGGCTGTTTGAACACACGAGTCTGGAGGAAGATAGTATTTTGGTTGTTCTGTAAATAAGGATTTCCCTGCTCTGTACAGGACAGGACTCCAAAACTGGTTCCCCAAATTCTTACTGCTTGGGGATCAATAACGTGAACTTCTGAGGGACTGGGACAGCAGCGTGGCAGGAGAATGCATCCTGGGACAGGCCTTGTGCTCGTGGGTGCTCTGGTTAGACAGTGTGGGTTCAGAGAGGCACCAGAGAGACAAACCTGCCCCACCTGAGAAAGATGCTCATTCTGACAAGAAGGGTTTTGCCTCTTCTTTTTCTTTTCTTCCCACATACACTTTTTTGGGGGTGTGTTTCAATTCATTTTTTCCCTCTTGTTCCCCTGTCTCTCATCTCTCTCCTCCTCATCGGTCACTTCTCTGTCACCAGTTGCCATTCTTTGTCACCCACTGTCATATACCTGACCGTCACCTGGGATGTTTTCTGCTAAGCAAGCCAGAGACTTCACTAACATGGGGGCTCACCTGCCCCTGCCCCCACAGCAAGCCACGGCATTAATGCCAGAGCTGGAGTAACCATGGTGCCATCAAGCTTGGAAGGTGACCCTTTTTGCTATTCACGACAGGACAGTTCTTACAGCATAGTGGCATGAGAAGAAACAGCCGGTGCCGAAGGAAGAAGCTGTTGTGCTGCTTATTGTGCAGTGTAGCGTGTTGGTGCAGCGGGTCCAGGTCACTGTAGGAGTTAGGCACAGCTATATAAAACAGCGGTTCCCTTCCCAAAGCGCTCACAGTTTGAGTGACTTTCATAGGCTAAGCATGCTCAAAATCTCTAGTGAAAGCTGCCACGCATTCAAACAGCAAGTTGGGGAAGTCCCTCTCTCTGCAGAATGAAAGTCCCATCTCCCTGAGTGAGGAAGAAGACATGTATCACTTTCTCTCCTTTTCTCCACTGTTTTGCTGCTGGTCATAAGCTACAAAACAAACCCCGGATTTCAGGGAACATGCAGTCTGCAGCTTGTTCTCAGCTGATCCTGTTGCAAGGAGCA
The DNA here is from genome assembly GCA_025331215.1 of Actenoides lindsayi. Lineage (NCBI taxonomy): Eukaryota > Metazoa > Chordata > Aves > Coraciiformes > Alcedinidae > Actenoides > Actenoides lindsayi. The sequence continues at coordinate 8,834 of WTSP01009509.1, read as the reverse complement.
AGTTCCTGGCTGATTCACGAGCAATAAAAATAAACACAGTCTGGGGAAGGCGGGGAAGAGGGAGGGAGACTGGTGGGTATGGAGGAAAAAGTAGGAGCTACAGCAGCTGGTGTTTTCTTTGCTGTTTCTTTTCAGAGGATTTAGGCAGGTTGGAGATGTAAGTGATTAATGGAGAATGATAACACCTCACCCCCCTCCTCCTCCTGGAAGGAACACGAGTCTTTATGCATATCACTGGTCTCTCAGCTTTAACCTTTCCAAGATTTACACACTCGATCCAGTCCGCTGCAGTGCTGTGGGGCTGACAGCACATCTGGGTGTATTAACTGTACGCTCTGTGGTTTTTACAAATGCTTAGAGTTTGTTCTCAGTGTTTGGAAATGCTGCACTCAAAGCCCTGAGACTTCCCCCATGGAGCTGACCAGACTGAAGAACATGAACTGCCACACAAACTTGAGACTGGTTTCGGTTATTTTCTAGCCTCTTCTGTGCTTGGAGTAAAGGGCTTAGAGAGATATTGCTGAACCCCAGTAAAACGTGCCTCCACAATGGCTCCCAAAGCACGTTTGGGAATAATGTACAAGTAGCAGAAATCCTTTTCTGTTCACTTCCATAGGTATGTCAACTGCTTTGCCAAGTACATCTAGGGATCCCACCTTCAGCACTAGTCAAGGGTGATCATAGCACAGCACGCTTCTGTTCTACGCTGTGTAGTTAAGAAGTCTGCTTTCCTCTTGCCTTTCTTGCACTGGACAAAAGCATCCAGCAGAAATAGACAGACAAAGGTGCATACATGGCTTCTGCCACTGATGAAAAGGAATTTGAACAGAAGTTTCATGTTACAACCTAAGGAATGAGATTCCCACCAGGAACAGCATAAGATGAAAGTTAAGGAGCATTTATTATCATTTGTCTTAAGTATGGCTGATGGAGGCATAAAAGTAATAATAATAATAATGAGCTAGTGACATTTACTGGAGATAGCTCATCAATAGAGAGGGTGCATAGAATATCAGGAAAAACTCTGACAACTTCAGAAATTCAAAGCACAAAAGATCATACACCTAGGAAGTAGGAATTCCTTCGGTGAAGACAGGGACAAAGCATCTGGAGGAAACAGTGGTGAAGAAAGACCAGAATGTAATCATCCATTAGAGGGTAACTGAGCCACCAGTGTGACACAGCCATGGAAGAGGTAAATGCAGCCATAGGACATATCAGATAAGATACTTTAGATGAGTAGAAAAGCATTACCACCATTGTGTAAGGCAGTATCAAAATGTCATCCAGAACAACAGAACTTGTCACCCATATTTACAAAAAAGGTAGACCAGAACAACTCATGATCAGAGAAATGAAGAGTCTGTCTTAGAAGACCATAAAAGAACTTATTTATATAGCAACAAAACAACAAGAACGGATGAGGAGGGACAGAAGCCCTTAAGTATGTTAAAGAAGAAAACAATAGGGAAAGAAAAGTAATTCTTTAAACTAAAACATGACCTTTACACAAGAACAAGATGGTATAAAATAATGACTAAGGGAACAAGCTTATATGAAAAAATTCCATTAAATTTAATGGGAAAAAAAGAGAGAAAGCTTAAGATGGAGCTTCACGAATTATTAACAATGTTTTATGATACGGAAGGCCCAGTCCTTTCCATCCAAGTCCTGGTTTGGGCTTTATAGATACGTATGCACTAAGAACAACATGGGTGTTTACTGATGGGGTGATTTCATTTTTAATGATCAGGACAAGACTCTGAGGTACTGGGGATGAGAGCTGAAACCTGTCTTACTGTCCTTGGTTGAAATCCAGACCAAGCTGAGTGCAGTTGAAGGAGAATTACTGCTCTATCACCCAACCATTGGTTGGTAGCTTTTTTGGAAAAGGAGCTGCTGTGCAGCTCCTAATGGGCAGTTTTCTGTCATGAAATCACCAGCATCAAAAGTGGTGATGCTGGTTAAGTTCTGCAGGCAGTCTTTCTAGAAACGCCAAAGATTACCTGGACAGGGTGAGCGAACAAGCCAGTAGCTGGGTGCAGCGTAATGGAGGGTGCTGGGTGGAAATCACATGGTTGTCAGCTGATGTTACCTGCCCTGAGTACAGAGAAGGACCCAGGTCTCTACAACTGCTAGCAAAGCACTTGTTCATTTGACTTCCCCACTGAAAACACAGATCAAGACCAGACTGAATGGCAGTGCCCTTTTACTGTCCCACGGCTGGTGGTATCTGCCATGGTCTGCCTGTGAGACACATGCATTTACATATACATCCCTTTACGGGGCCCTGATGTATGACAGCATGAAGTATGTGGTTGCAAGGCAGCCACGTAGAGCTGGGTGTGGACGCCCCTCTCTTGCATCTCCCCCGAGCACACCACCACCACCACCACCACGTACTCTTCTCGTGGTACGTACTGGGGTGGGAGGAGAGGAGGCCTGGTAAAAGCTGAGCTAGTCACGAACACACTGGAGTTTCCTTCAGTTTTAAGATCCAAGACTGGCTTTTGCCAAGACAAGTGCTGGCACATCCCGCAGCAAAAGGGAGGGGAAGCGCAAGGGAGATGAGGGAGCAGGGTGGAGGGGGAGACCAAGAGACAAAACCAATTATCTTTTTTTCTATTATGCTGGTCCTGTGAGATAGGGGAAATTTATACTGCACGTACGTAGTCTATGTTTTTCAAGGGCTGTCTTCAGCTGTTTATCATATCTCCAGGGGTCAAATGTTTATGCATTTTGTCTACAAGAGTAAAAATGCATACTTTTAATAGGGAGTGACTGATCACATAAGTAAGCCAGAGTACAGTATATTAAAAGCAAGGCAAGACGCTTCACTTCTGCTGTGAGTTTAGCTACATGGTGTAAGCTTTGTGCCCCATCTTAACCAGCATTGGTTTATCACTTAGACCACAACACCTTGACTGCATTGCATTCTTACTTCCGAACAAAACTAGACCACCTTGAACAACACCTGATGAAACTTGTTTATTAAGTTTATACTGGTTTCAAGGATTCTTACATCTTTTGATGCATAAACGCTTCCCCTGACTCAATCTGCCCACATCACTTGTTTAACCCACAAGACGCTGCAGTTGCAAACAGCACACCACATATCCATACAACGTATGTGTAAATGATGCTTTTGCCATGCTGGTGAACTCTGTCTGGAAGGGCACTCTGCAGAGAAGGTCTTGGACACAACTGAACTTACTGGATACCTATAAAATGCCATGTAGCTTTTCTAAATAAGTTTTGAAGGAGTAATGTAGTCAGATCTTTAATGTTGAGAGGAAGAGGGGAAATTAGAAGAAGATGACTGCATAAAGAGCTCTTTATTTACTTTCAGGAAATGAAAAATCCCAGGCACTGTTTGGATGCACACCACTATGAGACTATCACTACTGGCCACTGAGCACAGGGCATTATCCAAACGAGTTTTTATCCAGGCCCTTCTCAGGGGTCACCCCATCATTTCTACATGGGGAGAAGGAAAGATTGCTGCTTCAAAACACAGACATTGGTTATGACTCATCTTTATTGAGCAAGTTTTAGGGAACAAGGTGGAATTTCTTCTGCTAAAGCCAGAAGTCTTATTAACAGCCTACAGGCAAAAGGACTGAACATTTCCCACAGAGTAAACTGATTCTTGCTAGTCCTGCTTTAGTTGCCATCTCTGAGGTATACAAAGACAATTTTGCTATTTTTTATTAACAGCCTGTCTCAGAGTTGATGGGGAGATGCTTCCCATGGGATGGCGAGCCCTGCAGCCCTTCAGGCTGCTCAGATGTCCTACGCAGATCAAGCTTGTAGGAGACCCAAGAAGCCTTGTAGCATTGTCCATACCAGATCAGCTCCGTCTCCTCCTGATCCCCCATTTGCCTAGCGCTAGGTGCTTGTTTTCCATACTCAGACAGTTCAAGCTCTCTCCACTCAGAACTGCAAGCCATGGGGTCTTTTTGTAGATGCCCTTAAAACAGACTAACGTGGTCTGTCCCAGCTTGGCCTCGAGTATCCTTCTGGGCAACCTACTGCACGTTACACAAACATGGGAACTTGCCAAATTACCAGGTCAGCAAAGAGCAGGCTGAGGTGCAGGCTGTTAGATATGGAGGATTTGTAAGAGCTGACAACGTGCTTGGCACAGCATAAGGCACTAAGGAAGACAAAGCCCAACCTCAGTGTGAAACCATACCCAACTCCCATGTGTCATGCTTTCATGTGTGTTCATACAGTGCCTAGCACAACAGAGTCTTAATCCAAACTGGAGCTCTTAAGTAATGCAAATTAAATAACACTAGTAATACACTTTCCCTCTATGCTCACCGGATTAGGCACAAGGGAAGGACCCTTGTTATCCTTGCTGGGAAGGACCAGGGCTTTACACCAAGCTGAGATGCATCTTCAGACTAACCCTAGTTAGCAAGTTACTGCCTGTCAGCTATACTGTGCTGCCTGACCTGCAATCACATTTCCTCATGAGAGGTGAAAAATGTTACTTTATACCCAAGAGAAAAGTTAATGTCCTTTATCCTGTGTTTGCCCCAGCTAAAAGCACATGTTTGTACAATTACCAGGATTCAGCTAACACTGGTATTTTAGCAAGCCACAGTAACTTGGCTGTGCCAGAGTCTATAGGGCCTTTTTTTAGAAAACAGATAAAATGGAGTTGGTAGAGAAAAGCTTTCTGCAGACATTTGCTGAGAGTGTTTTCCCTAGTACTTTATAAAATAGTCAGTGCAAGCCGCTGTCACAGAATTTATTTAAAGTTTTAGAACTTCTAGCAAAGTATTTCTGACTCCAAAAGAAATCATGTTTCAGCCATTTCCATCAATTCTTTAATCCAGTATTATTAGGTGGCCTGTTTCCCATGAGCAGAGTGCTGTACAGCAGGTAACCCTACAGGCATAAAGCTCGTAACACACTTCACCTCCTGCCATGAAACTGTGTTGTAGTGAATGGAAGCTGAGGATCTGTACGTTGAGTGTGCTTTTCACCTCTTCTTGTTACAGAAGGCAGAGAAGAATTATTAAAATTAATTAAACATGCACATCTACATCATTAATTGATAATAAAATTTTACTAGAAATTTGACAAACTATTTGACCACTCACTGAACTTGGCTGACAGTGGAAAACCACCTTCACAGTTAACATCACCCTCAGAAAAATATAATTAGATACATTATCCCCAAGTACTGTAGAAAGTAATATGTATAAATCAAATGTGCAGTATTCAGATAATTGCAACTAACATGTCTTCAGTTAGCTGTTCATTACAAGAGGGATATCATTTGAGAAGAGACCACGGACACTACACAAGATCAGCATTGTGCCTTTTAGCACTGTGAAGCTTTAAATAGAGAGGTTTAAGAAGGGAAGCAAGATTGTAATTTTGCTTATCAGTTAACAGCTTTTTTGAAGGTAAATGTTGAGAAAGATGAGCGATACTAGGATAAGATTTAAAGTATGTCTTTTGGTAGGACATTTGTTGATAAGTTCTGTAGGTAAATGCACTGGGTTAATGGTCTCTTTCATATTGTAACAGTATCCTCAGTGGGATTTGCCCTCAGTCCCCTCCCCCAGTGCTGTGAAATGAGAAATGCAGTGTTTTTAATGACTGGAGCAGGAGAGATCTTGTTATTGTGGCTTCATCACCCCTCCAGGACACAGTTCAGTAGAAGTTTGTCATGTGGCTGGGCAGAAACGATGAATGCAGGTTTTATGAAGTTCATTCCCCAAATACAAAGGAATGGGGAAAAAAACCCCACCACATTCATGGCTACGGGCTGCGAGAGTACACAGTTCACAGCCTGAGCTCTACATTGATCACTGTCAAGCTCTTGGGCTGCAATGCACCTGCGAGCTCTCCCCCACTCCCTGAGCAGCAAGCCTTTACCTGCACTCCTACCTCCATCCACAGCATCTCCCCCCTTATGCGCCTCCTCCTTTCTCGCCCCTCTTTCTTTCTAGCTGGGGGCATTCAGTGCTTTAGTGCCTCTCTGGTACCTAGCTCACATCTGGGGAGAACTAAATTACCCCTCTGCTTCAAGGCAAGTGGATCTCCACCAGTTAATACCCTCACACACTCATTTCTTCGCGGCCCTGTTGCCCTTTGCCTCCCTTACTTTGGGTATTGCTTCATTTCCTGTTTGCTTCCAGCAGCCACCTCCTTTGCTGTAGCTCTGTGCCATTATGTGGGCTAATATCGAACAGGTGGAAGAGGTAAACAAAAAACCCCCAACAACTCAACATGTCCTTCCTCTCCTCAATGGGCACGATGGTATTGTCAGGAAATGGGTAACAGCTGCAGGTGCTAGAAATGAACTACGTGTATAGGAACGTCTGGAGTTCGTGTGCTGAAAACACACAGGCAAATAATATTTACTGTGAATAGGTTATTTCAAATGCGTAAGCACTCAGACAAAGTCTCCCAGAGAAAACACCCCTGCACTCTGCTACTGTAACACCGGCACTCTCACGCTGACTGAGCCCCCCACAACAAGGGTCTTGGGGCAGCCACACAGGCTCCCCAGTAATGGCCCAGCACAGCAGGAGGGAAGCAGCCAGCACCACCCCCCAGCACATATCATCACAGCTGCCACCTTATCCGGATCTCTTCTGAGTGCATTTCTCTCTGTGGGATTTTGGGGCTTTGGTTTCAAGAAGGAGGTGGCAGTACTAGGGAAAAGAAATGCCCTCCTGCTGCAGTGGCTCCATACGCAAGTCAGCACATACCTGCATCTGCGTGCGCTGGTCCAGTCTGACCGTTCGAGGTTCGAGAATGCATCAGATGCTGGGCTTTATAGGTTACTTAAGCGCTTGGTTTAACAAGTCTGCTACATGACCTGGATCATTTAGTTTGTTGCCATCTATGTGACAATAACTGAAGGCACTCTTCCCTCTCAGCAAGGCAAGCAGGGCATAGCAATCTCTGGAATCACTCCTTTGGCTTAACTTGTTCACTCAACTCTAGGAAACCATATCCCTGAGCCCATTTTACCAGCTTTCTTTTGGAAATCATTATCATTGTCAGCTGTCAATAACTCAGTCCATTTACTGCTCTCAGCTGCTCAGGAGGACACAGCAGAGCCTAAGCCGGGTAAAGTTACTGCGTGATAACAGCAATTCTTAAGTCAAAGGGTATAATGAGGCTCTCTCTAGACGGTGACAAGCCTTGGATTTCCTATAGAAACGGGCGATTGTGCCTGTGTCTTTTTGTGCCTGCTGTGTAGTGGACTCTCCCCCTCTTCTCTGCAGGTCTGGCTTCCCAGCCCCAGCCCCAAACCAGCGGTGGTGGAGCTGAGCGGCTGTGGGCACTTGATGCTGATTAAATTCTGCTGACTGAGGAAGATGTCAAATTCTACCCAAAGCAGAGAGCCGCCAAGGAAAAGCTGCTTTTCTTTGCTTTTGACAGCTGGAGCCATGAATTTAAGCAGAGGTCTCACCTTCAGGCAAGTCAACAGCTGGGCAGGGAGCAGTCTTTCTTAAAGAGAGAGCGCGCCGTATTTTCTGGAGTTCAGTGTTGCTAGGAGGTGAAGTGCGAGAGAACATTTATGTAAAAACCCAGGTGCAGCTGGGTTTTGTGTTGTTTTTTTGTTGTTGTTCTTTTACTAGAGAAGGACCAAGTAACAAATAAGAAAGAGGAAATGAAAACACAGTCTTAATTCCCACCCTTGGTATTTCTCATCTTCCATTTCCCCTGCAGTACATACAAGGAGGAGACACATCCCGTGTCTGTACGGGAAGTCCCAAAGTCCTTTCCCTAAGAAGGCCACGCACTGTGTCACATCTGCTTCTATATTTGTGTGCCAGCCATGCCTCAGAAATCAGTGGCTCTGTTGACCGGTAATGGGGTCTGTAAGACCTTTCCCTGTTTTAAAACCTGTCTGTGCACAAGACCTATCCAAAGCTCTTTCTTACCACTGAGGAACTGCTCATGTGCCTTTGCGGTGTCACACCTGCAGGCTCAGTTCAGTGGGCAGGGGATGGGAGTTCCTGTAATAAAATATCACTGCCATAACTAAATGCCCATCACTGCAGTTAATTACTGGCAGTATCACCAAAAAGACCAAGGACTGAATAGTACCGAAATATAATTAGGCTTCACTCCCACACTATACTTGCTGGGTCTAAAAGAGGAACTTTGTCACTCCACGGCCAGGCTTTGCAATACTGAATTTTCAGCCCCATGGAGGAGAAGCCAGGACCCTGAGGAGGCAGGGACAGACACAGCTCTGATCTAATGCAGAGGGAAATATGCCGTGCACAGTTGCATGGCCACTGTTACATCACATAATTCATGTGTGTGGTATCTTAGCAGGTGCAACTGGAGAACAATGTGAAATGCAGTGAAGCCCTGCTACTGCCCTTTCCTATCCCTCCACCCCCCTATGAGCAGCCACAGCTGCTTAAAGTACTCTGTCCACTAGACAGGAGATTTGAGGGTACTCCCAAGCTCTCTTCCTGGAAAGACAACTGTAGGAAAGAGCTAGAAGTTAGTTGGACCAGAACAGAAGTACAGAACTGTTTAGTTTGCACGCGGGTGGTAAGGGACATCCTGGGCTCCACAAGCTGATCTCAGGGATGTTCAAGTACTTCATGCAGAAGCTGCTTAGTGCAAAATTCATAAGCAATCCTGAGGCAGTGCAAGGAAGCCAAGGTTCTGGCTAGTGATTGCCCTAGCCGATAGGCATCATAGCCATAACCACTCTTCTTCTCTCTGACATAGCAAAACCCATTTTCTTTCCCTTCCCTTCCCTTCCCTTCCCTTCCCTTCCCTTCCTCTCCCCTCCTGCCCTCTCCCGTCCTCACTTCCCCTCTTCTCCCCTCCTA